>JAHWFP010143711.1:0-17496 GCA_023313725.1 Lithobius niger | reverse complement strand
ACGAACCAGTCCATTTTGGACCAACTTCAAAGCCTTAATACTACACTGCTCAAGGTCAGTGCAGATCAAGCTTCAACCACTCAATTACTAAACCACCATTCTGGCCAGATCAAAGCATTAACCAGCAAAGTTAACACCCTTCCAACTAAAGAAATGTATGATAGTTTACAACAGCAAATTACAAAACAAATTAACCTTATCAGTAGTATCTCAGCCAATCACCTAGATTCATATGCAGACGTAATTATGGACAGAGAGGCGTCAAAATAATGTTGTCATTTTTGGATTAAGAGACGATCCGGCATCAGATCAGGCCGGGGCTGATGTGTATAAATTGTTTCGATTCTTAAATATTGAAGAGCAGCAAAAAAATGATAAAGAGATGCGTCAGGAAGTGGCAGTCTTGAGACATAAGGGACATTCTGTAGGCATCCGAAACAACAAAATTGTCACTTTGCAAACTAACGAAATTGAGTTGCTACCACAGCAAAAAACTCTGTTGGAAATGACTTTCTAAATATTGAATCCGAAAGTGAAAATGGTACTAACCCCACATAAACCAATTCCAGTTCCCCTTCTTTTATGAACCCGGTCCCCCCCCCCCCTCCAGCGGTCCCATGCCTATCCACTTCACACCCCACCCCCCGGGGGCAACTTTCCCCAATCCGTCACTTATCTGTTCCCGCTCTAACCCAGCAAACCCACTTTCCCACCAGGGAAGATCTTTAAGTCAGACCAAAACAAAACCCCAGGCCAAAACCACAGACACGCATGAACTCCAAATCAAAATAATTTATACAAATGCCAACTCTTTAGGAAACAAGCATGCAGAAACACTGGCGTGTTTCGCAACTCGTCAACCGGATTTTTTCACTATCACTGAGACTTGGTTCTCCACTCCCGCCATGATCCCTTCCTACCCAGGGTACACTCTTGCTGCGCGTAACGACAAAACTGGTACTAACCACATAGGAGGAACGGCAATTTTTGTTAAAACTGGAGTTGAATACCAAGAGTTATCGCTTATTCCCGGTTACGAAACAAAAATTGGAAACAATCTGTACACCATTTGCGTCGTTTATAGATCCCATAATTCGTCGCCTGAAAATAACCAAAAAATGCTATTATTACTAGACCAACTCCCTAAACGAAATTTAATGTTTACAGGGGATTTGAACTTTCCCTCAATTGATTGACTTCGACTAACGGCAGACAGAGAGGGCTCCTCCTTCCTGGAATTAACACTTTCTTTGAACCTAACGCAACTTGTCCAGTATCCAATGCACGGAAATAATATTTTGGACCTCGTTTTTGTAACAGAACTGGAAATAATTTCTTCAATAAGCCACGCTGGTAGCCTTGCTAAAAGTAATCATGACTTATAGATAATTAAAACTTCACTTCGTAATAAATCCTTTGAAAAAAAAACTACTAAAATATAATTTTTCTTGGAACACATTCTCCCCACCCTCTGTGCACCAACTTGCGGCAAGCGACGCTTAGCACCAAGTTAATAACTCAATTAAATCATTTGTAAAATTGTCTAGCTATTACGTAACTCCTTCACCTGTAAATCAGCCTAAATGGATATCACGCGACACCATCAAATTGCTAAAAAAGCGCAAACGACTGTGGAAAAAGTATCGTGTTAGTAATAATCCACAGGCGTTGGGGGCCTAAGTAGTTAGTAGGTACCCAAGTGACCATCCTAGGGGACTTCTGTAGTTAACCTAACTCAAATCAATACTATTTTTCGGTGCACCTAATTAGTATTAGTATAGATTTGTTGTGTGCAATTTAGTATGGGACTCGTTTTAGTGTGGGTGCGCACTTTAGTATGGGGCTTTAAAGTAAAACTGTTGTGAACACTTTAGTATGGGGTGATCTTCAAGGTCAAGGTATTCGTTGTAGTAAAAAGGATGTTGGCTCGGAGTTTCCAAAACTCGTCCTCGGACCACACTTTTCTTTGCTCTTCCTACGGGTGGTGGGTAAAACCGTGTAGGATTAAGAAAGATGAGTCTCCTTTTGATGTGGCCTTTGTAGTGAAAAGGATGTTGGCTCGGAGTTTCCCAAACTCGTCCTCGGACCACACTTTTCTTTGCGCTTCCTACGGGTGGTGGTAAAACCATGTAGGATTGAGAAAGATGACAGTCTCCTTTTGACGTGGCCCTTACCTCTCAGTGTGTAAAAAAAAAAAGGATGTTTGGCTCAGAGTTTCCCACAAAACTCTTCATCGCGACATACTTTTCTTTGCTCTTCCGGATTGAGAAAGAAGGCAGTCTCCCTTTTTTTATTTTGACGTGTGGGAGAGGGGAAATCTTTGTCGGAGATCTCACCTCTCATCGCGAACGCGAAAAGGATGTTGGCTCGGAGTTCCCAAACTCCTCCTCGGACCACACTTCTCTTTGCTCTTCCTACGGGTGGTGGTAAAACCATGCAGGATTGAGAAAGACGAGTCTCGTTCATAGTGGTCCTTTGTTTTTTTCACATTTTATTACGTGTGTAAGTTGAAGGTGTTTTAATCTTCCGGACAAAAGTAGGAGTGAAGCTCCCAGAACTTTAAAACAAAAAGCTGGCCTGAAGCACCAGAATTCTAAAACCCGTTACACAATGATAAAAGAGTGGTACATAAGCTGGAGTGAAGCTCCAGAACCTAAACCCATTACACAATGTTAAAAAAAGAAGGGTACACAAGCTGGAGTGAAGCTCCAGAAACTAGGTTCGTTACACAAAGCAAGTCCCGACTAACATCTCCCCCCGCCCCAGCGAGTAAGGCTTTACACTTTTGTTGGCAGTCAGCATCGATTAAAGGCAAAGTCTTATCCCATTTAAAATGTTTTTTGACGAATCTCACGACTCGACGATCATTGGCGTCTTTCGCCATAGGATTAAACATTGATAGAATGCGACTCATGGACAAGCCATTCGCCTTTTGGTATAGAAAGTATAGACAGTATTGTCCGCATAATTGACGCTGCAGGGCCTCTGCAAGGTTGTGAGATTGTAGGTCTTGAACGTCGAGTTTCTCTTGAGAAAACGTAAAATGTGAATGTTTCGTGTTTTTAAACCATAGCTGTCAAAATAGTCCACACTCGCTTTTCTTTTGTCGAAATAGATGGCGACCCAGTGACTACCAGGCTTCATCGAAGGGTCCAAGGTTGACGATGTAAGCTTCTCTGGAGGGTGTCTCGGGCAGCTGGTCGGAAGCGTACACACCTCCGAAACGTGGACCTAGCTTGCTGTGACGTTTGGCCGCAGCCCTCAGCTCGTGGGTCTGCATATCTTTCTAGTGTTCATCTAGCACGTTCCTGGCCTGGTCAATCTCGAGAATTGTTTGGTCGACCATGTACAACACCAGGTTGATGGTTTCGGTGAGTGCTTGTTTGAATGCGAGTTGGGGCGTTGCGTCGGAAGTCAACTTGTCGAGCGACTGGAAGAGAGAAAAATAGTTTCTCACGTACAGGTCGTCGGTGTAATCGGGCTTGTAGGGAACGGCCGGAATCGTTTTTCCATCCACCTGCAAGGCGAGATAGTTGACGTTATAGTGATATGATGGAAATTAAACGGTTTCGCGGCGTAAGCACCGTTGAAAACATTGTTCGAGACGAAACTCAGCAGGCAGAACGACGGCAGGTTTCCGAGCACAACGTTGTTGAGATCGCCTTGGCGGGACCCGGCGGCAATGGTGAAAGTCTTGACCTCCACACGACGAATGGGGTACTTGGCTGTATTGGACTTGAGCGCCTCCGTGAAGCCAATGAGTACCGAAGGGGATGGCACGACTCGACGAATATAGAGGACGGCGCTCGTAATGTTGACATGATAGTCCGGATTAACTTCCGAAGTCATCAAGCAGAAGGCATCCTTACTTCTGGTGAGTTTCAGTCTCAAGTGGACATTATTGAGTAGCAGGCGGTCTTGTTGGAAAAGGTCACAATGGGGTCTGCCGTAGAGATCGATCACTTTGCTGGATTTGACGAGTTTGTTGCGATGTACGAAACCACTATTCTTCGCATCGTTCACGATGCTGGCTTCGTCGAAATGTCCGGCAATGTCCTTCTTTCATAGCTGTGTCGAAAGGTGGCTATTTTCTGCATCACCACCATGGATCAACAGAGTCTCCACGTAGCTGCGGTAGGCGTACCCATTGTCCGAATTGAATATTTGCTTGCCACTCACTTCGCAGTCGCACTGGGAAAACGGAGAGTGTAGGAGTAGATTCACGGGCGCTACAGCATTAGCAGCGGTCAAAGGCGTCGCTGTTCCTTTGACCACCTTTCATCGAATGTGGAGGTAAGACTGAATCAGGTCTAGCAGACAGTCGGCGGCTCCGAGCACTACGAACTCGATGGGGGCACCGTCCCTGAAAGTGGCTAGGGGATGGTAGGCTGCTAAGGTGTCGTCGTTCACGGTAACCTGTACCGGAGGTAATATAATATAATAATATAATAATTTATTACCAAAACCAAATGGTAAAAGGAAACTGGAAGGGATAAAACATTACCCTCTAACACCAGCCCCTACTAATTTTAAACAAGATTTACAATTTCTAGACCCATTGGGGTGCGTCGTCGAAATGTTAGTGATTAAAAATTAAAGTACAGATATAAGACCAAATAAGATCAAAAACACTTTAAAAACATGGAAAGATCAACTTTTTTGAGACCCAGTTTGAACTGATGAAGAGTACGCGACATCACCAACTCGGATGCCAAGGAATTCCATGGCTGTACTACACGGTTTGAGAAGAAGAACTTTGTACAGCCTCTTTTCATTTTTGCGACTCTTAGTTTAAATGGGTGTCCTCTGGTATATGTATTACCTCGGACACAGAAAAAGTTTTTTGGGTCTGCATCAACTAGTCCGTGTAGTATGGAGAAAGTAAGGCATAGATCAGCTTGTAATCGTCGCAGTTTCCAAAGAAGCTAATCCCAAACGTTTTAACCGCTGTTTGTATGGAACATTATAGAAACCAGGAAGAAATTTAGTAAACGTTCTTTGGACCGACTCAATTACTTTAATATCTTTCACTAAGTGTGGAGACCAGACCTGACTGGCATATTCGACAATAGGCCGAACGTAAACATTAAATGCCCTTACCAAGGTATCGATATCTCCAGACAGAAAACAGCGTCTAATCATATGACCAATCCGCTTAGCCCTAAAGGCTATCTGACAACAATGTTTTGAAAACTTGAGATCAGATGTTAGGTTAATACCAAGATCCTTTATCTCGTGTGTGGACTCCAGCATCAGATTATCAAGAGTATACGAAGAGGTTCTGTGCATGTTTCCTAATGGGAAAGTAAAACATTTTTTAGCGTTTATAGGGAGTTGTCACTGTGATGACCAACTGCATAGACAATTTAGGGCTAATTGAAGAGAGCAATGATCTTCAGAGGTTTTAACATTGTTATAAAGCTTTACGTCGTCTGCAAATTTTGGCATTCTGACTGTACCACTTTCAACCTGTAAATCGGAGACAAATAGAACAAATAATAGCGAACCCAAAACTGAGCCTTGTGGAACACCACTGGTGACTGGTGTAATATCAGAGACTGAGCCACTAATATATACTGCTTGTAATCTAAGACTCAAAAATCTTTAATCCAGTGATAAACTCTCCCATCAATGCCTAAGTTATTTAGTTTTTGAAGTAGTTTTGAATGTACGACCGAGTCGAACGCCTTTGCAAAATCAATACAAATAACGTCCACTGGAATAGCATTTTCAATGGATTTTGTCCAGTCATTTATGCAATTTAACAGCTGTAATGTGGTTGAGCAACCAGGTAGAAAACCATACTGGTCATTTGGCACAAGGTTGTTTTTGTACAAATGATTCAGAATTGCGTCACGAATGATTTTCTCTAGAATTCTACACGGAATACATGTAAGAGAAATTGGGCGGTAGTTAGCAGGTTCAGCTGCATTGCCCTTTTTGAAAATAGGACTAACCCTAGCCATCTTTCAGCATTTTGGTAGCACGCCCGAGGTGAATGATGACTTCAGGAGTAAGTACAATGGTTCACTTAGCTCCGAAGCAAGGGTTTTGTAGAAATTTGCAGAAAAGCTATCAGGGCAAATTGCTGAACTACTTTTAAGTTTTCTTAATTTAGTTTCAATACTCTGGGCTGTAAATTCAGGAGACTCAATTTTGGGTTTGTTTGAAGATAATGAACAATTATCTAGTTCAGACTCCGGTGGAGCAGTGGTATTGTTATCGACTACAAAATTTTTACAGAAAGTGTAGTTAAAGGCATTTGCTTTGTCTTGGTTATTCGTTAGTAATTTATTATTGAAATGAATGGGAGGAACTTTTCCAGAAATTTGCGTTTGTCTTTTGACATGCTTAAAAAGGGCACTCATAGTTCCCTCCTGTATTATTTTACGCTCAGAATTTATCGCATTTGTTTTACACAAGGCCTTTAATTGTTTTCTACAATTATCATACAAACTCATGTTTGTATCAGTTCTGTTTATTTTCAGCCGTTTCCAAAGCCTTTTTTTTTATGTACTGTCAGTTTTCTAATTTCTTTCGGTATTTTCAATGTTACATTCTTATTTTTGAGCACATATTCAGTTGATTTTTGGACTAGTTCGGAGAGTATACAGTTAAATATATTCCATTTACGGAGTACAGTTCCAACTCTTCTTTGGTGCAGGGCACCGAATCTCTGTCCGGCTTCAACAACATGTCGGGCTCTGAATGAGCATTTTCTGGGGCGGACGAGGTATTTCTAGTCGAAAAAATCCGCTTTACTTCTCGGATGGCGTGAAGGGGCTTTGGGACGACGTACGAGGGCAACCAGACCACGGCGACGACGTTTCCCTCCCAACTGGCCTTTCACTCGACCACAACACTTCTTCCACTTTCGACCTGTTCCAGACTGACCTCCCGTCGCTACCACAACAGCATCTCGTTTAGCCGCGTCCCACCTTTTTTTGCAGCCTCCTTAAAGGAGGTTCCCCCTTGAACATCGTCCAACAGTTTGGAACCGCTTCTCAGCGCGTACCTTCCTACTCCGAAAAGAGTGTTTTTAATAAAGGGGAGAGCCGACCTGAACACACCTCCTAGGAAATCACCGAAACGCGATCCTCGCTGTATGCGTCCGCCAGAAAAGTAAGGGGCCCCTCCTACCTGATTTCTCGTACAATAGTGGCCGACACATACCCGAGGGTCCAATCCAGCGTAGGGCGTACGCATCTCGTTTTCTCACGTCCGATAGGTCGACCCTTTCGGAAATAAATGATACTCTGGTCCTAACGACGTGCTATCAAATAGGCAAAAGTAAATTGAAAGGTTTCTTTTAGCTGTCGGGAAAATTTTCCTGAAAATGGACCCGAAAGCTCCACCCTTATGTCTCTTCCGTCTAGTCCTCTTAACCTTCCTCTTTTGCCCGCGCATGCTTAGGGACGTCGCCTAAAATGTAACGATACACTAACCTCTCTCGAACTGTATGGTAACTTTTCCCCCACGTCTGTCATTAAATTGACCCTCACTGTTTCGAAATCACGCCTAGCGAGATAGTAAGGTTTAGTGAAGATCTCGTGGTTCCATCCCCCTCGGCTAATCTAACTACCAGTAGCAAAGAAGCCAGAACATCTCCCACCACAGTCTCGTTCACAATATCGGTGTATACAAAAATACTATTCAGAACTTTCAAGGCGATAAATTTGTCGATGTTAATGTCTGGAAAACCAAGCGTCTTCAGCAACGCCTTGTCGATCATGAGACCCATTATTTCTACGAAGGTGTTATGTTTCTCGGGGGACAGCATTTGGTTGGGCATGACTAGAGTACTCATCTTCAGTCCCGCGTTGTAATTAAATTGCGGATACTGTTCGACATCTATCCTGTCTCGAATAAGGCATTTAGTCTGGACACGATCTCCTCTCCGCTACGATAAAATCTTTGGGGCAGGTAGACGGGCAGAGTCGAGAGATGTGTGAGGTAGGACAGCCAACACCCTCCGTCGTTGAATTGGTCGTTGATTGGTCGTTGATTTCTATATTTCCTCCTCCGTATTTCCCATTCGGGTCCACAAGGATGTCTTAATAGCTCTCTTTGAACTTTCCATCTTTTCTGTCCCATCCGAGAAACACGGACAAGCTGTAACAGAAGGCACAGTCTGGCCCCCGTGTGGAGCTTGTTGACGATGGTGACGAGCCGTTCGTTCTCGTCATAGCTGAACACGATGAGCGGCTGCTCGAGTTACTTGACTACCAAAAGATTAAGAAATTTTATAACGTTTTTCATCCTGTAATTCACCAGGTTGACCCCCACAATGACCACGTCTTGGTCCAATCTCTTATCCCAAACTTCCAATGCCGCTTCGGTTTCCGTGTAGGTGTCGATATCGAACCTGGGGAACTTGACGTAGGTACGACTTCCTAGCTGCAAGTTCATGATGCTCTGTTCCGTCATGTTGTTCCAGTTCCTGGTGAATTGCACTTCGGCGAGGCCCACGTCCCAATTGCCCGTCAGGCTTACTCTCTGCGCCAGTTTTGTGGTGTAGTCGTTCAGGGCATTGTTCGGAAACAGTCCAGACTGGCGTTCGCTTGTAAAGTCATGTAGAAAGAATCTCCCTCCATCACAATTTTTTCAAGTCTCTGGCAGGGATCCAACGGTTGTGTTGTGGGAGGTGTCGTAACCCAAGAATTGAACGTAGTTCTTTTTGTTGCGTCCTTTCCCCCTCGTTTTCAGGACCTTGTCTACCCTGTAGTAGTCGGTGTCTTCATTTTTAATCACTTTCTGAAGTTCGTGCAGGTAGAACCGTCCTTTGATGATTTCCCCGTTGTAGTCTTTCAACCTCACCGACACTTGCCCCAATCCACCTTTGGGTACCAGAACGTGGGTTACGAAAAATATTTCTTTGGACCACATACCTCCGTAATCTTTGTCGAACTTGCCCTACGCGATGGATATCCTAACTTTGTCTCCCACGGCCAGAGGGACGTTCTTCTACTTCTTTTTAGCCAAGGCACGGCCCAATTTCTTCGAGTAGCCGCGCAGATCTTGCGCCACAACTGTTTGTGGTTTTTGTGGTTGACGTCGTTGGCGCCATTCTCGTTCTGGAGTGCACGCTCTTGTTGTAGGTGTCCACGATCTTTTGAATTACGGGAATGTATTCCAATGTCCCTTTGGCGGTGAAGTATGTGTGCAAGAGACTCTTTAAAACTCTCTGGAAGCGTTCAATCTTGGAATCTTCTACGTCTTCGTTCTCAGTGGTGTAGAACTTGATGTTGTGGTTCTCGAAAAGATCCTGGACCGCTCGAGCTCGGAACTCGACACCTTTGTCCGAAGTGAGAAAACTAGGGGTGGAAGGCATGCTTCGAAACATCTTTTCTAAAGCTCGGACCATTTCGGTCGCGGACTTTGATTTCAGTAATTCTAGCCAGACTTTGCGACTGAAACCGTCCATGCAGGTGAGAATGTAACTGTACGGTTCGTTGTAACGTTTCAGACTGATCATATCGCTGAGATCTGGCAATACCCCCCGTGATGATCTTGTTCCTGGGAAATTTGTACCTGACCGCTTTGTGGATGGTGTGAGCATCCTGGTGCTTCAACTACTATTTGATCCGATCGATATCGTATTTTTTCCTGTCCTTCTTGGCTCTGGCCAGTAGTTTGGACGCCGTACCGTAACTGGAGGCCTCTCCCAGATCGTTGTAGTAGATCCTGTTCAGGTATTGCTCCATGGTTTCCAGTCTTGGGGATGTTGGACTCTAGTGCTCCTCCTCAGTACGGGTGTCGAATAGACGGGCCTCTTCACCTTCTTTTTCTCTTCCTTCTTGATCGGTGATTTGGGAGAAAGCACGGACGGGGATAGGACGGGTGGTGAGAGGGTAGCCGTAGGACTTAGTACGGTACTGGCGGTGACGAAGGAGGAGGAGGGAGTTGTCATCGTTGTTGCAGCAGCAGTGGCGGTAGTGGTGGCGGGAACGGCCGACCTGGTTCTAAACTGCTCCACAAAAGCGTCCTTTTGCTGTTCCAACTGTCCTATGAATTTGAACTTGTAGTCGAGAGGTAGGCTGTCGTTTTTGAGGATGGCTTCGATCTGAGTTTGTATGGCGACCAGTTTTCCGTAGAGAGCTCCTTCAGGTAGGTACTGAAACCCGTGAGGCTGAGCGGCCAACGATAGTGTGGCGTTCTCCATTGGTGGGCGACTCATTTTATATTCGTCTTCGGGCAGAAGTACCATTTTCCATAGCAGACTCATTTTTTACTTTTTAAACAGCCCTCCCAAGAGGGATATGGTCGCTGGAACGAGATAGTGGATGAACCATCCTGACTGCACCAGAACTCGTTTTCTGGCCTTAAACGATGTCTTCTTGGATCCGATGAGCCTGATTTGTTTCTTGTATCTTTATAACTTGGTCCTGGCTGCCAGACTGACGGGAAGTCGATTGTTGAGTAGGTTCAAGGCTATTTCTGACAGGCAGTCGATCTGCGACTTGTCGGCGTTTTTAAGTAGAGCCGCTTGCTGTCGTTTGTTGATCTTGCACAATGTCTGTAGCAGAGCTCTGTGCTTGCGTACCCTTTCCATCTCGCGTCCTCGGTGCGAATAAATGATGCAAGGAGCTTCGTCGGGAAATATAGACGTCCCGAGTCTCGTCAGGTCGTGCGACTTGGAGTGCAGGTCCACCAGCAGGTAACCGTAATCCTTTAGACCAATGGCGTTCTCGTAGGCCTCCACGAACTGTTTGGTCTTGCCGGGGTAAATTTGCGAAGCGAAAGTGGTGATCTGTCATTTGTCTCTCAGGTTGCGTAGCAGAACGTAGTACTGACTGTTGAGCACTATGGTTCGCTGGTTCTTGCCCTGACAGTACAGATTCTGATTCAAATAGCTGATGCTGAACTTGTTGTGGTGTCCGAAACGTGTGAACCAGTCGGCCATGTCGCAACCCGCGTTGCTCACGTTCTGCATTTGATCATCCAGTATGAGCAATTTCTCTACCGTGGCGTCGTAGTGGTCGGGATGCATGGGAAGCCCCTTATGAAATTGATTCTTGTCCCTATACTTTTCCATCCACGACTGGTAGTTGTTGTAACACCAGTGGATCTGTTTGATTTTCGTATCCGTCATCTTGTCCAACCGGTCTATCAGTTTCAGACTCCAGCTCGTCTTGCCCGAAGAGGTAGGGCTGGAAACGATAACGTTGAAGGGTGTTCTAAACTGTCGAAAACCTTCTATAACGGTAGCCATTGGAGAAAAGAGTGAGTAGAAAAGAGAACGTGAGGGCGAATGAACTACCTATCCACCCCTAACCTCTTTTTGAAATCGACCATCCCCCTCCTCCCCTTCCCGGGGGTGCACGCGCAGGAGGCAGCAGCAGCACTCAACGCCCCGGCCAGGGCATAGAGTGCCGGCAGAAGAATAAAAAATATTGACAGTTGTCACGAGGAAGAGATCTCATAATCACCCAGCTTCAACAGTAAGAGACACCATTCCCTGGCCATATAAGACAGACAGGGATCGTGCGACGGGTCGCATACGGTAATAAAGTGAGGTGTACACTTTAGACCAGCCTTTTCGAGGAAAGGATACAGCTCGTGTCTGTTCAGAGAAGATACCACGGCATCGTCCATTCGATTGGCCGGCACTGCACCCAAACAAATTTCCAGTTGTGCTTCGCGTCGAAAGAAGAAGATGGAGGAGGAGTAAGAAGGGGCCTGTTGAGCAACGCGGCTACGAAATTCAAGATCAAGAATAAGACGAAAATAAAATTTTTACCCAGTTTTACGTAGAGATGTTAGTTAAAATGGTCTACGTTAACGCTTGCCATGTTGACGGGAAGAAGAGAGACTGACTGACTAACGTTTCGGTCGTGAAACCTCGCGTTTTATAGTCTAAAAAAAGACAAAGGAAAAATTAGAGTAGCGAGCGTACGTCTTCGTCGGGGACTATTCTCTTGGTAAACGTTAGGATGTAAGACTTCTCTTTGCAGAGGGGTCTACGAGGAAAAGTGAACGTGTAATGGTTGGTCGTGCAATTTAATAAGAAACCCGGTTCCATGGCGGCCGTGAAACATGTCCTAGTAGGAGCGGCATTGTTGTGTCTCATGGTGATGGTCCTACGCCCCAGATACAATACGACAACTGAAGCGTCACGATCGAGACCCTCGGTAAAGTCGAGACTAAACCACGGTTTATAGTTGAAACCGGTGAGAATTTTTCCACTTTCACGTGGTTAAGATAGTGCAAAGTCAGCTTGCCCACATAGTCTCTCACATTTTGTAACAGGGGTGTCATGGTCATCACTCCTGGCACTCCACCATCCTCGTAGTCTGCAGCTAGGTACGGGATTAGGTAGCGATGAGGGCCTACAATGGTTGTATTAGACCCCGTGAAGACGGTTTCGTCGTCCAATAGGCAGATCAAACGATGCACCTGTTGTTTATTGATTGCTTTTTCAACCAGAACGAGATCGGCGTCTTCCAAATAACGAATGTGGTTGAATTCGACTGTGACTGCCATCTTATTAAAGATGTCGGAACTGGAAGTCGCCATCTTTTAAGAGGGAAATGTAGAAGTCAAAAATTTGTAAACAAAGAATTGTAAACAAAATTTTAAATAATACATTTCTTGTTAGGGATACTGGCTATATTTTTAGGTCTTGAATGCAGGGGCAAGGGTTGGAATTTGTAATCGGATTCTGTTTTAATGAAAAACGGTATATCGATTGCTGGCACAGTTCTGTAAGCAAAATTGGGTGAAAATTCGAAAAATTCATCGCAGGGAAAAACTTTGCCCGGAAATATTTCAATTTTATATATTCCAATCTCTTCCTTTTTCTTATACACAACAGTGCGTGGCTTTCTCCCTAAGGATAGAGCGGCAAAAACGTTCGTTTTGTAAGCATACTTGTCCAGATGTTCGGCATACTTGGTGATGCAACAGAAGTGAAAATCTGCATCAAAAACGTATTTTATCTCGTATTTTATAGATTTTCTTAATACATGAAGGCCAATTCTCTCTACCGTCGTGACAAGCTTGGAGTCGTTGTCCATTGCGAAACGAGTAGGGGAAAGGAATGTTGTCACACCATTCCATGTTTCTTTCAATAACATTGTAAAAGTGGCACGCGTCTTCGGTGTTGAATAGTTTGTATACTTTGAGAGTGCCATCTCCCCACACCCTTTCGCACCATTTGGCTTCGGAAACCATTTGTCTATAACGACTCTAAAACAAACAAGGAGAAAAATAAAACCTAAGAACGCTCTTACCACTCCCTCTGAAACGGAGTGATGCGACTCCCCAAGGTATCGTATAAACCTAGCTTGCCTATTGGTTTACTATTTGAAATTCAACTGCTCTTAATCTAAACAAAAATGTTGTGCAGCTATCGGGAGAGTGCGAAGCTTCATACTGCCTTCCTGAGCCACACCCGTCTACAACCCTTTTTCCTCAGCCTAATTTTAAGCTTTTTGACAACCATGTCACCAACATGAAGGCTGATCGTTGTGTTGTTGCTGGTTTGTTTGGGGGTGACTCTTTGGCTGGCAGCACTTATCTTTTGGCTGGCAACCACTCCCCCTTCAACCAGCCTTCCAACAATGTTGCCAGCAAACGACTCAACGTTGTGGATGGAAAGGACGGACCTTCCATCCGAAGGTTTCACCACAGGACCATCAACGGACATGTCATCTTTCCAGGCGGTCTCCTTTCCATCCACAATAGAAACAACAACGACAACAACTACCGCTACCGCCATGCGCTCAACTGGCCGCCCTGCTACAACCACCACACGCTTAACAACAACTCGTCCTGCCACTACCACGGTTTCAGCTACTAGATCGACTACTGCTCACCAACCTACCTCTACAACAATAATAGCAACAGCAACAACCTCTACAACAACAACAACTACCGATACCGCCACGCACTCAACTGGCTGCCCTGCTACAACCACAACACGTTTAACAACAGCTCGTCCTGCCACTGTTTCAGCTACTAGATCGACTACTGATCACCAGCCTGCCTCTACATCAATAATAGCAACATCAACAACCTCTACAACAACGACAACAACTACCGCTACGCGCTCAACCAACCGCCCTGCTACAACCATGAAGTAATACCAGCACCGGAAGAGTTTTTGATAAAAAACATAGCCTATAAACGTGCACATGTAAGACAATAAAACACGACGTTTCGGGGATAATTTGCACCCCGTTATAAAGTGTGGATATCCGCTCAAAGGCTTCGTACACAAATAAGAACACAAAATCATGTTATGGCAGACACATCGTAAAATATATAAATTTAAAATAGTTTAAAAACCAAGAACCTATGTATTGCTGGCAGTAGGTGTTGAAGAGGTCGTCTTGCTGGTCTCCCTACTGTATTTGCTGTTTCGGCCAGCAATACATAGGTTCTTGGTTTTTAAACTTTTATAAATTTATATATTTTACAATGTGTCTGCCATAACATGATTTTGTGTTCTTTTATTTGTGTACGAAGCCTTTGAGCGGATATCCATACTTGATAACGGGGTGCAAATTATCTCCGAAACATCGTGTTTTACTGTTTTACATGTGCACTTTTATAGGCTATATATTTTATCAAAAAATGCTACAACCACCACATGCTTAACAACAACTCGTCCTGCCACTACCACTGTTTCAGCTACTAGATCGACTACTGCTCACCAGCCTGCCTCTACAACAATAATAACATCATCAACTACCGCTACCGTCATGCGCTCAACTGGCCGCCCTACAACACACTTTCCCACTCACCATACACCGTCTACAACAGCCTCGACAAGACCTACACAGCGCTACCTCCCCTCCTCCACCCTCTCCCCCTTTCAAACCTACTTCTACCATATCTACCATATCAACAACATTACCACTTCCTCCTTCATCGACAGGTAAAAAAGAAACAGAAATGTGTCTATTCCCTTTAATATTGTAAGAGAAAACCAAAACAAGTCTTTTTTTTTTCCAGAATTACAAGAAAGTTATTTTTATGATGAGAGCGAGTGGAAAGGATAAAGGAACAAGATGAAAAGAAAAATAAAGGAATAAGAAATGTTAAACAATAAAGAAAAGAGAATTGAAAGAAGTGGAAAATATGTTAAAATAAAAAAGAAAAAAAAGGTTTGAAAGGAACTTGAACGCGAACTGACAAGCTTGCGTGAGAGAGAGAGAGAGGGAAAGGGGAAGGGGGAAAGCAAGGGTGGCTACGATGATCTTTGTCAGCGTTGGAAGGTTTAGTACCCCCCAGAGGTACGACACATAGCTTTTAACATTCATGAATCGTTTCGTAACTACAGCCTTGTAGTATTTGATTTGAGACGTAGTAAGAATGTGATTGTTTTTCGTACAATCTTATGAGGCTCAGTCACTGCAATAGTATGACCTTCCTTCAAATTGCGAACCATTTTAGATAATAGGTTAAAATTTAGTATCTGGCCGTTTCGGAGACTGAGCGTAAAGCCTCTGATTTTAATAACTTGTTTCGTCCCTTCTTTGGTATGAACGAGATAGCCGTAATTTTTCGCACCATTACTACAGAAATATGTAATGTAGCCTTCGGGACCAAATGATGCTAGCTCATTAGTTAAACTGCCTAGCCGTAAGTCACTCTGAGGCGATGGTAAGGCACTTACATGACACACTGCCAGTATCGAATCCGTGTCACAGTATAACTGCCGCCCGGACTCGTATTGTCTTAAAATATTGAGTAAACGCAACCTCCCGTAACTCATAATAAATGCAGAAATCACGACACTAACTGCTGGATTGCCTTCGCTCAAATTTATGTCCGGTCTGAATCGGATCACTGCTAAATCCGCCTCGAAATCTACATCCTTAATACATTCTGACGAATTCAGCACAAATTTGAAAAATTCACCTGCTTCCTCGAAGTATTTTGTCCATATTTGGCCTTCTCGCTGCGCTACCTTGCCTGATAAACTGTTAAGAAGTGCCTTAGCGATAAGCCTGCCGCCAGGATTAACCCTAATACGTTCAGGGTTCAAGACAATCTTTTCATTTTGGTACACTCGCTCTACGTAAGCTTTTTTCTCAGCTTCGGTGGTGCAATCTTGAGGATATCCTTCACATTCGAGCTTTTGCGCGTAGAATGTTTGGATGTAGTTTGTAAATAGACCGCCAGCATTGTGTTCAAAATCGTACTGCTCGCTGTTTGGGAAGTGGTACACGCACAGCAGTTGTACGATGCGGTAGCCATCTTCCACAGCCTGCTGTAGCTCGGGGCTGGCAAATGTGCCTTCGAACGATCTCTGCTCGTCGTTGTGCTTACAGACATAGTCTGGGGGAGGGGGGGACGGAGTCCAGGCAGCTTCTGTACAAGCAAAAAAAAGTTTCTTGTTGTGTTTGAGAGGTAGAGACAGAATAAAAAGATGTCTGGTGGGTAAAACGACGGCTCGTATGACACCAAAGTATTTGCTTATATCGGTACTACCTCCAAACACTGTAACGATCTGATACAAGCCTGTAGGAAATTTTTTCAAAAAGCATAACAGCAGGGTAAAGGCTCGTAATGTTGCGCGCAACAATCCGTTCGTCTTTGCCTTGAACGGAATGTAAGTGCTTGAAAGTACTGACCCGGCCGCCGCAGTAAGTGTCACGAGGGTGTAGAACTGGAGTTTTCTTGGGGAAAGCCTTCAGAAAAGTTGCTAATTCGGGATTTTTTTCCATGTCTTCACGTAGCTCGTACGACCATTTACAAACATATTTCACGTGTAGTATATCCTCCAGAGCTTTACGACGAATGACACACTTTTCGTACGCATCCTGGGCAGACAGCTGACTATACGGGAGTATTTGAGAACGGTAATGTATACATTTTATGCAACCAGCTGTATAGCAACCATGCATTTCGAACACGGTGTTGGTAGCTGCGCTGTAACCGTCCACCGACCACTTGCCCCCGAGTTACACCTCGCCACCATTGTCGGCATGTTGAATGAAAATGTTGCACTGGGTAGGTTCTCCTCGTTAGCCACATAATGCCTTCTCTCGAATACTGCCTGTCAGGGTGCTGGCCTCGGGAACCGATGCAGGCGATGGTATTCTTTCGAAGGTGTAGGGTCCTGAACAGAGTTATGGCCAGATGAGGAAGTGATATACAAACATGGAACGGCTCCATAAGCGGGCAAATTTCTTGAATCAACTCCCTGAATTTGGTACAACAGGCCATCAAAACGGTAACATCATTACTGCAATAGGCTATCAACTCGTTCTTGAAATTGAAAACGACGTCGTTAGCACGTTGTTGAGTATGCCACTGTATTAGTTCTTCTCTAGCAGTAGGACTTAGGCTATCTGGATCGTAAAAGTTCAAATCGGGGAGGGGCCCTACATAATGATAATTATCATCAGTGTTGAAATGACGAGGAAATGTACCTTTTTTTACTGACGCATCCAGGCCCAAACTGGCAGGAAGCTTAGCTAGGCTTAGTGGCATGAATTTATAAGAGTCGACAAAGCGAAGTCCTTCTATAGTGGCTATGAGGAT
>JAHWFP010143690.1:0-12644 GCA_023313725.1 Lithobius niger | reverse complement strand
GAAACTTTTCTTACCTTTTAAACTATCACACGCTTCCTAAAACTGTTGAAATCCGGGATCTCGGCATCTGGTTCACCTCCAACCTTAAGCCTTCACTTCATTGCAACAAGATTACCGCCACAGCCTTTCGTCGCCTTGCCATTGTCAACCGATGTTTCACATCAGGTAGCCGCGACACAAAACTTTGGGCTTTTAAGGTTTTCGTCAGGCCTCTTCTGGAATATGCAACCCCAGTTTGGTCCCCATCCTTGCTGAAGGACATTGATCAGGTTGAATCCGTACAACGACGCTTTACAAAACGTCTCAAGGGTTTGGGGGATTTGCCCTACTCTGTGCGCCTAACCACACTCAATCTGGACTCCCTCGAACTGCGCAGACTTAAGTCTGATCTCATCTTGACATACCGTATCCTACATGGTATGCTGGGTGCTGACCTCCCTTTTTTCGAGGCATGTCCCGTCACATCCACACGCGGTCATTCTTTAAAGTTAATGCATCCCATGTTCAAATCGGAATCTCGTAGAGCCTACTTTGCAGCACGTGTTGTTCCGGCCTGGAACTCACTTTCGGACTTGGCTGTCACCAGCACCTCTGTGGCTCTTTTTAGACGACACTTAACCGCAGCAGTACTTCGAAATTTCGTGAAAAGACCCGAGCATCTTCCCCCTACCATGTGAGGGAATTTTCTCTTTTTTTTTCCTTTTTTTTCTTCGGGACAACGATTCCTTAGCATAGGGTTGGTGTAAGAGGGCTTAGGCCCCTTCCTCCTCCTAATCACCCAATGGTGGTTAAACTTTACTTATCTAAATGGTTTAGAAAAATCTGGGTGCTTAAGCGTTGCAGCTTTTATCATAGCCCGCTTAAGTTCTTGAAATGCTCTTTCTTCATGTTCGCCCCACAGAAATTTACAGTTTTTCCGTGTTAGTCTGGACAAAATCTGTGACATTTCGGCGAATGAAGGAATGTGTCGCCTATAGAAATTTACCATACCCAAGAATGAACGGACTTGCTTACGTGTCTTAGGCGTAGGATAATGTTGCATAGCCTTTGTTTTATCGCTATCGGGTTGTATCCCGTTTTCATCTAGCACAAAGCCTAGGAATTTAACCTTTTTGCGTGCAAATTCGCACTTTTCAACGCTGAGTTTCAGTCCTGAACGAGCGACTAGTTCTAGAGCTCGATTCACATGACTGATGTGAGTTTTAAGATCTGGACTACTCAGAAGACAATCGTCAAGATAGACGGTACAATAGGCTCCTAGCACGTCTGCAAATATTTGTTGTGCACAAAATTGAAAGTGCGCAGGCGCAGTTTTAAGACCCATTGGGAGCCGGTTGAAGAAATAGGTCTTAGAATTAGCAGAGAAGCACGTCTTAGGTTTAGCAGATTCCGCTAGTTTAAGTTGATAAAATCCAAACTTAAAGTCTAAGCGTGTAAAATATTTAGCTCCGCTAAGGTGAGCCATGGTTTCTGTCACGGTAGGTATTGGAACACTTACACTTTCAACGACAGAATTCAAGCCGCGTAAGTCTACGACTACGCGGTAACCAGTTGGCCTTCTCTTTATCATTAGACAAGGAGATAACCATCCTGATTTTCCTTCTTGAATTATTCCTACTCTCTGCATTTCGTCAACATATTTATCCAATAATTCACGTTGGTGGAATGGAACTCGGTACATTTTAGAACTTACTGGTTGTGACTCGCCAGTATCTATAGAAACTTCGTACCCTTCATAACATCCTAAGTCAAAATCGTTCTTAGAAAATGAATCTTGATGAATTTTAAGCATATCTAGAAATTCTCCCGTTTCCTCCTTGTTTAAATCTGGAAACGTGAATTTATGTTTTAAAATTTCCCATTCCGCATCGAGTTCTGACTTGGATTTTGGCTTGGGAGCGTCAGTTAGGCTATTAACTGGCACCTCCGATGAGCTTTCGCTCGATTTGGATTGATTTTGAGAAGTCTCGATGGGACTTGAGGTGGGCAAATTTGAATTTGACGAGACTAAAGAAGCGTCATCCTCGTACTCGATAATAGCTGTCGTGTACATACCTAGGATAGAACCCGCCTTCAGTTCTACGTCAAATCCATTAAGATTTATACACATAACTGGGATAATACCTGTGGGAGTTGTGTTAACAAGACTGTGAGCTAGATGTACAGGAAATTCGCCGTTTTCAGGTTGGAATACTCCTGTCTGTATTTCTGGATATGGAAAATGTATACTTCCCGTTATCCTACTCTCACAATTTGACGGAATTATTTCGTCTCTTAACAAAGATACAGTAACATCTATTAAATGTTGTTTAGGGGTACAATTCCATGTAGATTTATGATTATCATCGGTTTCTACATCTGTAGCTACATTAAGTGTCGCTACGTAAATGTGATTGGGTTTATAAAATTCCCTGTTTAATATTTCCTTATTTTGGTTATAGGCTACATGAGCTAATGCTGGTGTAGATGACATTTGAAATTTTAAATCGCCTATAGTTACGACGTTATCTGGGCAATTTAATGCTAATGAATCTGATTTATTTGACATGAAATCGTATCCTAATAGTACTGAAATGTTACCAAATGAACCATCAGGAACGATAATAAACTCTTGATTTCTAGAAAGTTCACACTTTTCTATAGTTGTTACTATTTTCCTATCAGTTTTAATCTGACGACTTCCGACCCCAACCAAATTGACTGGTGTGGTCATCGGAATTAAATGGCATTCAACTCTAAAATCATTAAGCATGCGTTGTGCTGCTGTGTTCGTAATTAACGAAAGTGAAGAACCTGTGTCTAATAAACAGATTTCTGGCCTATTACCAACGTTAAACACTAAGTGTGGACGTGAATATTTAACCTTAGTTTTATTGAAAACTGTGTTCACTTGAACGTTATCAGTGTTAGGCGCTGTTTGCTCCGAGTCGAGCGATGCTTCTCGTTGCTGCTCCGACTCGAGGCTAGTATCAACCTCTGACGCTAGATGGTGCAGCTTGTACCACCTGTTGCCTGGTTGAGCGGAAATGCTCGTGAGCAAGTTTCCTCGCTCTCCCAACGATGATTGTTTCGCTGGTGACGCATTTGGGTCGGCAACATTTTTGCTGTCCCAAAACGTTAAGCAGATTGTAGGCTCAAATGTTCCTACAACTGTTGGAATTCTAATTTTCCAATCTTTCTGCGTTGTTGGTGAAATACCAATTGATGTGCCCGAAGGCATGTTGACTCCGTCTTTATAAAATGAATCATCCGTATGCTTAAACTGAACTGTGCGTTCGTGACCTAATAAAGCAATAACTATCGGCTTTTTTGTATCGACTGGGTTTAATTCGGAATGAAAATTTGTAGAATCTAAACCGTCTTCGAACAGAGTTACTACTACAGAATCACAAGTTAAACCATATTTATCGTTAACTGCGTTTAAAGCAGTTGTAAATTCATTTACGAGATTTTTGTTACTCTCTATAGCCCTTGCTACATATTTTGATGGAATTTTGCCAAAATATGATGCTAAACGTGGCAGTGCTAGCGTGCGATCTGGCAAAGCAAGTTTTTGCTGGTGCCATTCGACGTTTGAATACAAGTCTAGCATTAGTTTATTTGCAACTTCATCTGAGAATAATGAAACGCATTTTACGTTTAAAGAATGAGTATTATTTATCTCATTTGTTTGATTAACAGGAGTTTGAGCTTGAACTGAGCTGACGTGTGGATTTTGATCGTCATTATTGCTCCGTTCTGACTGATTTAAGTTTAGTTCTGAATCCCTGTTCACATTCAGACTACTAGCTCATTTTTTGAATTGCAACTACTTTGACATGAGTCATTGGGCTCATTTACGTCTGTAGCGTGTTGTGGAACACGGTTTTGGCTGTTGTTATTTTGCCTTTGCTGATTTTGTTTCTGATTTTGATTTTCATTTCTGTTTTGGTTCTTCCCGTAATTATTATTATTATTACCGGAATTCTGATTTTGTTGCCCATTATTGTAACCATTGTTACCGTTATTGCTAGCGTTAGTTTGGAATGCATATGGGTTATTTTTTCTGTTGAACTGAATAGAATCCCTATTTTCAAAACCAGAAAAATAATTTCCGCGTTTACCACGGTTATTTCCCCTGTAACGGTTACCTCCGCGACCATTTCTGTTGTTAGATTTATTTGTTGGAAATCCTCCTTCTTGTTTAAATTTGTTCCAACGTTGTCGTACTGTATGTAAGTTTTCGTCTTTTGTACGACATTCTCGTTTTATATGCGCTGGGGCTGAACAACGGTGGCAGATTTTACCTTGATTTACGTTAGTGTTAACTGCGCTAACTTTAGCTTCAACATTTTTAGGTTTAGCATTGCTAAGCTTAGTTATGCCTTTCTCTAAAGAATTCATTTTATCTAGCATTGTGCCAAAAGCTAAATTGTTAACTTCCGCATTAGAAAGTTGTTTAGTACCTGATTTATCTGAGTTACGATCATTTTCATCGCCTTGATATCCAGCTAAAACTGAACGTTTATAAATGGCTGAATTATATGTATCCCTGAACGTAGTATGCATTTGCGATGCTACATGAGTTTCAATTTCCCGTGGCATGGCGTGTAAAAATACTGAACGCATACCATCATCCTTAGCTAGCTGTTTAAAAGCTCGTTGTGCATCCGAATCGGAAGGTTTAACTCTCCAAAGTTGTGAAGCCATTTTCTCTAGCCTGGCAGCGAAAAGTTCGATACTTTCTCCCAGTTTAAGTCGCGCCGTGTGGAACGACGTTGGTGTGACGATTTCACCTCCGCAACCAAATCTATAGACTAAAATTTCTTTAAAGCTGTCCCAATTTCGGGAAGTGGCTATATGCGGATTCATGGCTAAATAAATTGCAACTGGACCTGTACATTTACTACATGCAGCTGAAATTAGTTCTGAATCTTGTAGTGAAGGATCTAATGTTCGCAAATTTTCGACCATTAATGCAAAAGCGAAATGTCTAATGAGTCATCCCCTGCAAAGGGAAGGATAGACTTTTTGGCTGCTCGTAATTCTGCCCAAAGTCTAGATTTAGTTTGTGAATCTCTAGTTTGAATAGTTTTTAACACTTCTAAATGATTATCAGTTACTGCCTTAAGATTATCACTGTTTGATTGCAAGCATACTGCTAAAGTATGATCTAAAATCTTAAGAAGACGTGAATCATCCATTGAATCACCCTGTCGTCCGCTACTATGATTAGGGGTTAAATTTAATGGAGTCTGATTACCATCTGAAATTCGGGAATTTATTACTACGTTTGGAGTAATAGGAACATGGGAATGATTCGACATTTGCGAATTTATAGGCACTTGAATATTAAGCGGCGTTTGAGCGCTTGTTTGCATTTTTTAAGGTAGGCATAGTTGGTGTTAAGTTTGGTGTTACCCGATTATGCTGTGGCGTTACTAAATTTAACGGCACTGTTTGGGTTAATGGCGTAGTTTGATTCAACGGTACACTATGATTTAGTGAAACATTTCCATTTAGTGGCAAAGTATGACTGAATGGCGCATTCTGGTTAGCGTACACCCGATTATTTGGTGGCGCTTGATTATTTAATTGTACCTGAGTACTAAGTGGTACTTGGGAATTTGAAGGTACTTGATTTGCACGTTTATTATGTGGCGATCTAGATCTAGATTTAGTTTTACCCTTATTTTGAGCTGAGTGATTAGCTGAGCGAGATTGAACTCGTTTGGGAGGAGGTAAATTTACTGCATCATCGATCTCGTCGATGGTGTCAGAATACTCTGATTCTGTATCCGATTCATTTTGAGTAGTATTCGTATTGTCTAAATTATTAGAACTGACTGAAGCGTCTGTGAATTCCACAAAATCTTGGCGATTTGCTGGCCTTCTAATTTGTCTGCCTCTCGAAGAGACTTGGACTGTGCCTCTAGCGCGATTACTTCTAGTTCTAGGCATTGTTTTAACTAGATTTTGCTAGATTCAATTAGATTTTAAGCAAATATTTAAGCTTAAGGTGGATTTAAACTTAATTTGTAGCACAAGTCTTAAGTTTTAAGTACTTTGAAAATTTTGTAAAATTTTCTACAAATTTGCACCAAAATGATGATTTTTCCCTTTAAAAATGGAAATTAAGGAAATTTTTCCAAATTTTAACACGTGAAGTCGGCAATAATTTGACGGTGGTTATTTTAAGACCAATCACGACCGGTTTCACACAAAATTAGCACTGTAGTGACTAATAAACCAAATGCATTGAACTAAATTTAGGCCTATAAGTTTAACCCAAATTTAACCAAAATTTCCTCTTATTGTGGAAAATTCAAAGCAAATACACTTTAAATACACACAAGATAATACACTTGAACATATCTCATAGCATTGAACATGTCAATCGATCATTTCCATAAACAATTTGCAAGATAAAGGGTTAAAGGGTTTAACGAGCGTTAACCACTCCTGGTCATCTGCCCGAAGCCCTAAGGCCCAATGTCTGCAACAGCCAGATTCCCAGGCGGTCACCCACCCAGGTATCAATCAATTTGCAAGATACAAGCAAAATCAACAATGTTATTTTTCAACAAAGCTTAACCATCCCTATTTTCTTAAATAGGCTACTAAATTTTCCCGTACTTTTGATTGTTAAAATTCTGTTTACAAGCAAACCAACTATGTAGACTATTGGGGTAAAAAAAATCAGACCCGGATTTTAATGCTAAATTTCAGCTTTTTAAGGACTGTAAAGTGCGGAAAATGGCAATATTTTCTATAAAATACAACTGAATGCTCTTAAATTATTAGTATTATTTTTTTCTTTTTGGACTAGTTGGGAGAATTGAATCACACTTATGACTCCATTGTAATGTTCTATTCCAGTGACCATTTTACCAGAATAAACATTATCGTCTAGGATGGCACAAGGGCAAACAATTGTAATAAACACTAATCAAGTATAAAATAGGTAGGCTAAATAATAAGCAAACATCCAATTATACTAGGCCTTTAATCAACACTCCGCTGTACACAATATTGACCCCACATATGGCCAATTAAATCAGTGACAGATTGTTATGATTTGATTGTATGATTACAATGATTGACATGAGTCTAACGAATGGCATTACGGATTAAGTCGAGCGGTAAACCTAATCATCATTACATTCTCTGAGGTAAATTAAGGGAAACTCGGGTTAATTTAGTAGCGTACGGATCGGTACTAGTTAAGCATAAACACAATTAGCTATCGCTAATCAATCAGAATACTTAGCTCATTAATTGAAGCTTGAGTGCGGCCATGGGCCCACGGGTCGGCTGAGCGGCGAAGCCCCGTCGCTAGCTCGGCACGGAAATCTGCCTGGCGTACTTCTGGATTGCGGCCTTCGGAATTTGACTAGCGTGAACTAGTTAGCGACTGGTAAGCTGCTGGTGATCGGATGATATCACGCATTCCGAGGTTCAGCTTAAATACTGTGGCGTTATCGGCCATGATCAATCCATTGTAGTATTGATTTATTATTGAAATGCTAAATATAGTAACATTTGGACAGCTTGGGCCCTTATCATTAATTGGGACCTCTCCGCCCGTCAATCATTCTATTGTTGCGTTTGGGTTCATTAATTGTTCCCCGTACGCGGCACTTCAAAGGTACATGCCGCCATCCCGTGTGGGAGGGACTTATTGTTATTCCACGTAGTGATCGATCATGAGCGACGATCTTATCGTAATTAAATCTACTTCTAGAAAATCATTTAGCTTCTACGAAACTGTCGTAAATAATGTCAGCTGGTAATGCCATCTTTTAAACTCTAACAATAGGTGTAATTACACTTGTTCAGTCTCAAATGATCTTGCCGCCTCTCCGTCGTCTTTGAAGAAGGACTCCCAATTATAATTGCTATCTGTAGTCATTTTGATCTATCCGAATAAATACTCGGCTCATGCATTTAATAAATGTATGATATTATGCAGTTATGCATTCAATTAATTAATTGTATTGTTTCTGTTATGAATATTAATTAAGCCGTAATTAATTTCCCTACACTTGGCTAATAGGATTAACCTTGGCGGCCTTTCCCTGACTGAATGATATCACTACTTTGAAAGGCCAACCCTTTTTGGGAACTTGGCGGCTGCTCTTATACCAGTTTTGGTTTTGGGTGGATACATATTACATTACAAACCAAAGTCTCGTAGCAGAAATGAAGCAACCGCAACAACGACCCCCGAAAAGGGAACAATGAAAACGTGCATATGTGTCAATTCTTTCGCTTGAAGGTGAAACTGGGACGTTGTTGCCCTGAAAAAAAGTTGAAATTGGCACATTGCTAACTCGAATAACAATTTGCAATGCGCGGTCATCGCAAAGGCATTGTCTTAAATGACGTCATGTACGAAGGACAGTTATTTTTCGCACGCTAATGGGAGTGGGGAGGGGCCTGAACAGTGAATGCCCGTTGGTGGGGCAGTGCTTATATCAAAGCCACTATTTGATTACGATGTTGCTTGGGGGAAGGAGAGGATTGACGGAAAGGGCGAGTGTTACACAAAGAAAAATTGACTGTTGCAGTGAACGATCAGGCAGCACCGGGCAAATACTGGGAAACAACCACAGGGCAAACAAATCCCCGGGCAAAGCTGGGTACGATACTAGTAAATAATATAGGCTTCGAAGAAGTGGCACAAGAATCTGCATTTTACGGTTTATTAACTGTTAAATATTTTTTAAATTTTTATTCCAAACCTTAACTCGATCGCAAAATACCGCAAATGCAAAAAGCTACGTATTATTATTATTTTGGATTTTTTTGGGTCAAGCTATCAGACGCTCACAGCTAGTAACTGCATTCGTACATTAAAATTTTGCACTATTATATAACTCATCGTGTAAGTAAGAATTGTGAACTGGCTAAAGGACGTTGTTTAAGAAAACAAATTATTACGGTTGAAATATCCGTTAATGTTTATCCCTATGTTGCTTTTGAATAGCGCTACCTTTTACCGCTACCGTTATGTTGTCTCAAAGCCCCCTTCTTTCTTAGGGGGCTCTGGTTGTCTTCAGTAGGCGCTCGTGTCTCTTGGAAACTTGCGCATGCACACGCAATTTCATAGCTGGAAGCCTTCCCGTTATCTCTGTATCGATGAAAATGGAAATTAACATGGGGATGAGCGGACTAGAATTAGCTAGCTAGCTACTAGCTAGTTACACATTTTCAACGTTATTGAGGGTCACATTTTGCATTGAAATCAGCTTAGCTGGCATTCCTACACGAGTTAATTGTTGTCAGGTGGGTCATTGCTCTTGATTTCAACACAATTTAAGCTTTTGTACCGCATTATTATTTTTACCCAAGTAACTAAAATGTGCCCAACTATGCTTCAAGATATAAGACACTGACGCTATGGCGTCGCGCTACAATGGTTTACAACGTCGACAATTGAATTGATGTGATGTTTGTTGTGATGATTGTTGCCTAACTTGGCGCGACACACTAGCATGTGTCTAGATCATATAACCCCCTTTTTTACGGCACACTTGACGTTTTGTTAGTAATCCGTGTACCTTTTGTACGGCTATAACGTCGTGCTACAAAGATTTATGCACGCATTGTTTATGCATTGTTTGGGTCAGAGTGTATTGTAACCTGTATTAGTGTGGGTTGTCATCTGTGCTAGGATTATGAGATGTGAGCATTTAGTGGCACACAGTTCAGCAGTGCTGGAAGGGGGTAGTGTGTTGTTGAGGTGATGTGATGTGTATTGATTTGTCAAATTGTGTTTGCATTGGGAATAATTTGTAATTAGTCGTAGTATAGGGTGCATGGCTCAGGGCCACAACCCTCAATAAATAAATTGAATTGAATTGAAATAATTCAACTCAGCTCTGAAAGCCTGCATTTACGAAATAAATACGCCATTCTATCGTTTCTAGCTGCCAATTTCGTTGTGGCTTAGTTTGGTTTAAATCTGTATGCGTTTAGCTGAAACACGGATTCTTTCATTTTGCCCTTCAACAATAAACTTGTCGTCAGTGAGACACCACAATGGTGCTATTCAAGTAAGGTCCATAATGTTAACCCTCCTAAATTTTCCTAACACACTGCTACGTAGCTATGTAATATTGTAACGTTTTCATGCCATACAACATGTGACCATGCAGGTCACATGACCCTGTAACTTTGATATATATACCAGGCATTAGCAGAAGTAAACTGTCTCTCCAGTTGTAGCCTACACAACAGTGTCTGTCGTTACTATGCCCTAGTTAACCCACGCAGTATTTAAGTAGTGTACCAGCCAACACCACATTACACCACATAACATGTGCACGAAGAATGGATCTGGAGTTTGCTGAGTGGAATTGTTCCCTAATTACAATGGTTAAAACACTGTAAAACAATCAAAATGATCGTTCTGGGACCTGTAACTCCGGAATGACGTGAACAATTGAAAAAATGGTCTCTGTGAGGATGAACCCCAGGGAAATTTCTGGCTAAGATCATGTTTCAGATTTTAGGAAGGTGCAGTAAGTTTTTTCTGAAACCGTGTCACACAAGAAGAAGAAGAAGAACAACAACAACAAGTGAACAGTTTTCAAATTTACGTGTAGCTCCTTACTTTTACTCTTGCACGGAATTGCATAAAAGTTGGCATAAAGTGTGGGAACACGTAATCACGTAACGTGAGTGTCTCCCGACCCTTTCCCGGATTTTAGTATTAACTACTAAGTTCCCAATTAGTCGACTCCCTTTTGCTTAATAAGGCGTTGTTATTATTTATACCACTGTGTTCATTGAGTAATTGAGTAGCGTCTTTTAACAATGCCTCTGTACTTGCCTTACATGTATTCGCTCTTGCACTCGTGCTTTCTGTTCAGTCTGTCCAAAGGCAGCAATTGTAGATTAACGCCGCTCCACTGCTATGCAGTGGTGTTCGCATTGTTTAACCCTCTTTGTAACAACTCTGACCTCGTTACTGCGCCTTCTTTTTTGCCTTCACTCTTGTAAATCGTATCCTTCCTTTCCTTCTTCCTCCAACAAGTCTTCAACTGTGAAAAGCCTGTTTAGTGTTTAATGCAACAGTGAACTGTAGGCCTAACCGCCATATTGCATAGGCCTAAGACGTGCACTTGGGAATCTGAAGCCCTTTACACTTCACCAGCCCAACACAGTTCATCACTGTAAACAGTGCAGAGCTATTATGCAGTAGACGTGAGTAACGTTAGTTGAACGTTAGAAAGGTTACATCCTTTTCACTTCTTTCGGATACAACGAATGAACGTTGAAAGGAATTAAGATGCAAGAACGAGGCGGACCATTTCCAGCAGTATAATAAAGACTTGTGTGTGGACTGTGGACCGTATGCCAGAGTGTCTTTCTGTTGTTTCTACAAATCCTCACCAGCACGGACCTCTTAAAGCGTGACTTTTTCGTCCTTCTTGCCCACTATCAGTAGTAGCCGGGATCTTCCACACACTGCCCCAATTACCATGTTTAAAGGGGCTCGCCCAACTTTACTGATCCTTGCCCCGCAAGATAGCAGTAGGGGTAAATTACGATATGGCAGGACACCCCTGGAAGTGATATCATAGGTCGCGTGACCGGAAGTGACTTCATCCAAGATGGCGGCGACCATGTTCACCGGAAGTGATGTCATCCAAGATGGTTGCGCCCATGTACACCGGAAGTGCGGCCATATCCAAGATGGCGGCGCCCATGCGAACCGGAAGTGACGTCATCCAAGATGGCGGCGCCCATGCGAACCAGAAGTCCACTTTGGTGGTCCCCTTTTCGTCAATCTGGAGGGGAGAAAGTGCTTTTTGCTACCTTTTGAGTCCTCCAAAACTGTGCGAACCGGAAGTGCAGCTATTTTTTCAAGATGGCGGGACCCGCACGAACTGGATGAGCAGCTCCAAGATGGCAGCGCCCATACGACCCTGAAGTGACGTTACAGCCAAGATAGCGGTGCCGTACCATACCGGAAGTGACGTCATACCGGTATACTATTTAGCACCCTCTAGGACCGGGTATACTATTTAGCACCCCCTAAGATCGGCTATGCTATTCAGCACCCCGTAGGACCGGGTATACTATTTAGCTCCCCCTAGGACCAGGTATACTATTTAGCTCCCCTAGGACTGGGTATACTATTTAGTACCCCCCAGGACCAGATACACTATTTAGCACCCCCTAGACCGAGTATACTATTTAGCACCCTCTAGGACCGGGTATACTATTTTGGTGCATAAAATTACTTTAGTTAAAAAGTTCAAGGTCATTATGGTGTAAACTAGCCAATTGTTAATTTTGGGGTTCCAGATTTTGAATTTGTTCTTCCCATTTTAAAAAAGCAATATTATGGATTCTTGTTCGATTATTATTTCCGGCAAAGTCTCTGATTTAAGAATTAATCTAAACACTCCAATTCATTTAGAATCTAAGTTACGAATTGGCTCTGCATAATTTAGACACGTACAACAGCATCCACATCACCACCTCGAAAAATAACGAAATTCAGTACACGACCGATGTTGGTGCCACCTGGCAGAAAGTGTTAGTAACTCCCGGTTCTTATGAAATCGAGGATTTGAATAAATTTCTCAATTTGGCGATAGATGGGAATGGTCACAACAAGGATGCCATTACGATTCTTCCGAATCTAAACA
>JAHWFP010143689.1:0-12131 GCA_023313725.1 Lithobius niger | reverse complement strand
ACCTACATTTTAAGCTATACAAATTGAAAATCGGTTCATTGGTTCGGTTTCTAGGTAAGAGCAAAAGTTTTAGCCCGTTTGGCATTCCGTGTCAATAATATTGTAGTTACATTAAAATAGCATGCGAAAGACCCTAGGCCTTGTCCGTACCTACGTTTTAAGCTATAGATCTTGAAAATCGGTTAAGTGGTTCGATCTCCAGGTGAGGGCAAAGAGTTCCAACAGCAACATTAATGATTTTTGCCCAGTGCTCTACTATAATAATTGCTCTGCCGACGAGAATACTGCAGTCGCATCAAAATCGGGTTCGGAAGGCCCTGGTTGGTGTTAATACGTACATTTTAAGCTATACAAATTGAAAATCGGGTCATTGGTTCGATCTCTTGGTAAGAGCAAAATTTCTAGCCCGTTTGGTTTTCAGTGTCAAGAATTATTGTAGTCACATTAAAATAGCATGCGAATGTCTCTAGGCTTTGTCCATACCTACGTTTTAAGCTATAGAACTCTAAAATCGGTTCAGTGGTTCGACCTCCAAGTGAGGGCAAAGAGTACATTAATGATTTTTGCCCAGTTCTCTGCAGTAATAATTGCTCTGCCGGCTAGAATACAGCAGTCACATCAAAATCGGGTTCAAAAAGCCCTGGTCGGTGTTAATACCTACATTTTAAGCTATACAAATTGAAAATCGGTTCATTGGTTCGGTCTCTAGGTGAGAGCAAAGGTTCTAGCCCATTTGGCTTTCCGTGTCAAGAATATTGTAGTTGCATTAAAATAGCCTGCGAAAGGCCCTAGGCCTTGTCCATACCTACGTTTTAAGCTATAGAACTTGAAAATCGGTTCAGTGGTTCGATCTCCAGGTCAGAGCAATGAGTCCCAACAACAACAACAACAAGAATAACAAGAAGAAGAACAACAACAACAACAAATGTAAGTACTTGGGGGAAAATAATGATGCGGTACAAATGCTTAAATTGTGTTGGAATCAAGAGCAATGACCCACCTGACAAAAAATAAATCGTGTAGATATGCCAGCTAACCTGCTTTCAATGCAGAATCTGACCCTCAATAACGTTGAAAATGTGTAACTAAACTTTTTTTTTTAGCTAGTTAACTAATTCTAGTCCGCTCATCCCCCGTGTTAATTTCCATAGGGTGATTATTCATCGATACCGAGATAACGGGAAGGCTTCCAGCTATGAAATTGGACGAATGGCTGCAGTACCATACGAACTGCGTACCTTTTATGGTTTGGAGCCTAGGGGTGTAACGAGGATGGCGTGGAATGGCGCGTAAGTACGAAAATATTGTCATAACCATTGTTAGTATTGTCGGCATCGTCTCTCATCGGACAGCCAAAGTTCGGACAGCACCAACTTGTATACTGACGTGCGTGCCTAGACAACACACTAGTGTAGCACGATAAATTTAAACAACGTTGCCAAAGAAACCAATTCTAAAAACAAAGCAAAATAAAGCCAAAAACTGGTGAAGAGGCCACCAAGTTAAGAATAGTTCGGCCCTTCAAAAGAGTGATATCAACACTCCAAAACTAACGAAATGAAACAAATGACAACAAAATTAAAACCAAACCAAAACCTATAAAGAGGTGACCAAGTTGAGAAAGGTGTGGCCTATAGGCCAAAGGTAGTAGCAAATAGTTGAAAATCAATTTCTTGTAGACGTGCCACTTTATTACACATGTGAAAAAAAAAAGGACTGATATCATATCAAAAACCAAAACTGGTAAAAGGGGCCGTCAAGTTCCGAATGGATTGGCCCTTCAAAGGAGTGATATCTACACACCAAAACATTCGCCAACTTAATCGCACCGAATAATACTTTGGACGTTAAATGAATTCTTGAACAATGCTACTAAAAGTAGCAATGTTCTAGTTTTCATTTAACTTTCGAACTATTAAGCGGTGCGATTAACTTGGCGAATATTTTGGTGTGTTGATATCAATCCTTTGAAGGGCCGAACCATTCGGAACTTGGCGGGCCCTTTTACCAGTTTTGGTTTTTGATATCTACATATATAATACGGAGCAGGTGGCCAAGTCACCGGCCACGCTATTCCGTCGTACTAACAAGTACACCACCCTGTAGTACCATCTGTTGACGGGATTCGTCTTCAAATTCGGGTCGGGACACTTTTTCAACGTCTTCGAACAGATGGCGCCACTTACCAAATCTGCCATGTCTCCGTCTATTGACGGCCTTGGACTACAAGTTCGGGTTAGAACACTTTTTCCAAAGTCTTCGAAGAGGTGGCGCCACTTACCAGACCTGCCGCACCGTTTTGGGTTCGTTTTTTGGTATTGTTGTAGTACCAAACCGGCCATCAAAGTTTTAATCGCGTGGACTGGGCCATTGTTGGCGTTTGAGCTAAAAAAAAACAACCCGTGTCTACTAAACCAGACAACTTTAAACCAAACGACGATTGGTTCCTCGAAATTGGCAGCCTGATATCATGGAAAGGCGCATTTATTTTCTAAATATTCACTTCCAGAAAGGAGTTGAATTGTTTTTAAGTGGGCGGCATCAATCGTTGCTTTCAACAATGTCGCCATGCACGGTACCGAGGTCAATTGTTTCAAAGGATTAACATAAATATAGGGTTACTTGCTTATTGAATGCTGGATTTCTCAGGGTTTTTTTTAGCCTTCAGTCAAACATACACATGCGATCTTTCCGGAGCTGCATCAAAGGGGAAATGTCACGGGCGGCGTTTTCGGGGGGTACGGGAGAGGGTGCCAGGGCAAGTGTGTGTGGCGGGCAATGCGCGCTACCGAAGTGAATTGTTTCAAAGGATTAACTTAAACATGAGACTACTTGCGTACTGAATGCTAGATTTTTCAGTGATACCGTTTTTTTTTAGCCTTCAGTCAAACACACGCCAGCGACTTTTCCGGGGCTGCACCAAAGGGAGAATGTAACGGGGCGACGTTTTTGTGGTGAGGGAGACGGGCAAGCGTGTATGGGTGGCGGGCAAGAGAGTGGGGATTGGAGGTTTAAGTAATTGTGGTGGAGAAGGAAATGTGGGAGCCATTCACATGTTCGGTCTTCGGTTTGGTAAATTTAAAACCAAAGACCGAACACCTGGAGGGAAGCGGGGGCCCCCCAGCATGCGCACGCATGCGCAGTACTAGTACATGATATATAATACGCTTAGGTTAGGCAAACAAATTCATCATTATCATTATGCACTACAATGAAAGAGGATGCATAATGAAAGAGGGCGAGCGACCTACAATGTCAAACAAAACGGGTGTGGCCCGTAGCAATCGACATATTGCTTTAATAATGGTATTGCTTTTATAGCTCTTACAGCCGACCTGAAGAGTTTCAAAGTTGGTTGAGTAACAATCACTGCATGCACGACCGTTGTTGGGCTTGGTATATCAGAACGGAGAAACGTACTCCATTGAAAATCAAGACACACGCTAATGTGTCGCCCGCCAAGATAAAACGATAACATCCAGATGATCTAGACACACGCTAGTGTGTCGCCGCCAAGTAGACGTTTTATTGTTGTTAGAGCGGAATTGTTAGACTGTAATTGTTGTCAGATGGCGGCTCACTAGCAGACAGTGTCTTTTAACTGAAACCAACTTATACGTGATTTCAGCATACTGGTGTAAATTCCCCATACGGTAGAAATCTTTGCAAATCGTTTGAATCAGGTGTCTTTGGTCCAGTAACAAAGAAAACCTCAACACGAAAATGTGGGAACGTATTCTTTATGGAGAAAATGTGTCCTCAATAACGTTGAGTGTTACTAGTAACTAATAACTAATAACTAGTAAGACACCTCTACAGCTCATTAGGGAAAGTTGCCAGATATAAATTTCGGCAGACAAGTAAAGCGTCATAAGGGGAAGTACCTTTTTCTAAAATGGGGGTTGCAGTTAGAAGCACGTGGCCCTGATGTGGCTCGTAAGTGCAAAATTATTGTTGTAACCATTGTTTGTATTGTCATCCAACAGTAGAATACAACATGCTTAAGTGTTACACGCTTATCGTTTCAGTTCTTAATTGTCAGAATGCACTGTTTTTGCAAATAGATGGTTCACTAAGAGACAGAATATATTTATCTTTTATTGCAAAGGTTTGGTCTTGCTTTTTTTTTTTACGGTACACGAATCCAAACTGAATTATCTGCCCCACCAGGATAAAAGGGACAATTTTTCTGGACAGAAGATTAGGAAACAAAATTCACATCGTCAGAACAGGTGGGAACGTGTTTTTTATGGAGAAAAAGTGTCCTCAATAACGTGACGCGGACATTTTATTCTATGCAGATTACTGTTCTTGCAGTCTAGTGTAAGTGACGAGTATTTTTAAACAGCTAGTGAGTTGTTCAGTTTTAGTAATCTTCGTCTGCCACCAGAATATTAGAACTGTATGAACATTTACCATTCCGTGAGTTTGTAGTATGTGTTTATGATTGAATGATTAACGTTAACCTCGGGAGGGCCAAGTGAAGGGGGATGCGCTGATTGAGTGAGCGAAGCGAACGAAAATCTGCGTTTGTTAGGCAGAGCGCTCAAATATCGGGTTAAATAGACTTAAGCATGTGAAACATGGGCATACAATAACCCAAACCACGTCCATTTGGTTGGTGTAACGGCTAATTGGGCAATGTCAAACGTAAAAATTATGAATTAGAAAATTTGTAGACACTCCAGACAAAAAAAGGTAGCGGTGACTATTAGACAGTTGAATACTTTATATTCATAGGCCTATGAAAGATGTAATATCCACCCAAAACCAAAACTGGTATAAGAGCAGCCGCCAAGTTTCCAAAAAGGGTCAGCCTTTCAAAGTAGTGATATCATTCGACCAGGGAAAGGCCGCCAAGGTTAATCCTATTAGCCAAGTTAATCGCACGGAATAATACTTTGGACGTTAAATGAAAACTTGAAGATTGCTACCGCTAGTAGCAATCTTCTAGTTTTCATTTAACTTTCGAACTATTAGTAAGTGCTATTAACTTGGCTAATAGGATTAACCTTGACGGCCTTTGCCTGGTTGAATGATATCACTACTTTGAAAGGCCGACACTTTTTGGAAACTTGACGGCTGCTCTTATACCAGTTTTGGTTTTGGGTGGATATATATATGAGCATGGCGACCACTAGACACGTTGTGTCTTTACAGCAAAGGCAGTTAGGCTGTTTTCAGCCATCTGGCGATAAATAACAATGCGACAGAAAAAGCTGAAACTTGTTTGATCAGGAGACTTTGGTCACCAGACAACATAAAACTCACTATTAAGGACACAGCTTAACGTCTTCTTGTTTAAAAAACAACGTGAATAACCTTGATATTTGTCTAATTACTTACTACTTACTACTTATTAGCGCTTTTTTTTGTATCACGAAAATAAATTCTTTCATGCGGTGAATAAAGCTGGTTCTTATATCACGGTTTGATATCACGACTTCACACGGCCGAAAAGCTTGGTGGAAATCCTAAACAAGTTTTGTTTTGGGGTAGGTAGACATTTACTTCCATAACACAAAATCAGCAGGGGTTCAAAGGGAGGGGGAGCAGGAATGGGGATATTCAGACCACACAGTAGGGGAATCTGGGGCCCACTACAGTGTGACGCTCAGGTATGCGGGAACAAGCTAGACCGGCTTCTGTTACGCCGGGGGTACAGCTAGTTGTATTTAAGACAGTTAAAACTGGCCTATTATTGTAAAAAAAAAAATAACAAGTTTAAATCACTGTATTTGCCTTTTAACTGCCTCCAGTTAATTCATAATTGTTAGATTTTAATTTGTTCTTCCCAAAGAAAACGTTTTGACAACAGAAGGTTGAAATAATATTTGTTTGTCGTCTTGGGATCGCCAAAGAAACGATCAACGGCCGACGATCACCCCTTTTATTAATTTATGGGGAAAACAAATTATTTTTAAGCCTATATATGTTGGCTGTTCGTGTTAGCAACAGCACTTTTAAATTTTGAGAATTGGGGAACACGTTTTCATTATTTCGGACACTGTTTTAGCAAAGATTTTTCTAAACCATTACTCTGAGGAAATATACACAAACAAAAGCTTGAGTAACTAACACTACTATAGTTAAAGATTATAGGCACTTATAAAAGTTGTATAATTATTACAAGCTTCATCTTCTAAAATAAGTTTCTTGTCTCCTTTCAATGCACGTGTAGTAACTTCACACTATTTTTATAGCCTCTCTTTCAATGGGTATAGTTAGTGCGTTAAACAACAGTTGTTAGCAGCACACCTTGCTGCAAACGAACCTATTTTCCTTAGACAACCGCCGACATTATGACTGTGCAAACGTTGCTCGCAAATTATGTTTCATTCACTGTCTTTAAGAAGGGAAGCATGGAACTAAATTTGACAAGTCTCGAGGCAAATTGGTGTTTTGTAGACGTCGACGTAAAAAAAAAAAACTTTCTCTTTTTTTTATCTCTCTTTGTCTTATTGCCCCCTGTATAACCTTAATCCCATGATTAAAGTATTTAAGTTTGATACGACAACACTGGCACACACTGCACACCATAATTTTGTTTTACTGGGATAAATGCCATTATACACAAAGTGAGAAATAAGTAGTCTGCAAGGCTATTTATTTGTTTTTACATGATGACACAAATCAAAATGCTTATCGGTTATTTTATCTCTCCATCTTTTTGTTTGTAGCCCACGCGCAATGGCTGTTTGCTGTGACGTCACCATGAGTTAGCCAATGACGAACGAGAACAACGGCTGTTTGACCGTCTGAGTGGACTAGCCCGGTCACGTGACATGCACGTCACAGCAAACAGCCACGGCGCATGGTTTACCTTGTTGCCATTATCCTTATTACGATTTCATTGCACCAGGTTCTTAGAAATGCGTTGAAGTATCCAGTAGGGTAGATTAAAAAAAAATGCTTTATTTAAATTTTAAATCGTAATAGTGCGGAAAAGTTGATCTTCGACTTCCTAAACACTACCCCAAAAGGAAAAAAAATTCTACACATTTTTTTAGAGGCGCCCACCTGGACCTAAAATTTAACATTATAAGTCCACTGGAATAATAGCTAATTCCGCCAAAATGTTATTTACCAAAGAAGTGTTGACAGGCATGGATACTTCCTGGCATGCGCGAGAACAGGCGTGCCATTGGGAGGCAAATTACGCAATTTATGCATCCGTCTGCCTTGGCTTGAGAAAGATTATTGTGTTCCTCGGTTTAAGATGATATAAACGGTCTTCAATTGTAACCGGTCTCTAATTGTAGCTCGGTCCAAATGCCTCGATTTTTAACCAGAAACCCGGGCTACAAATGGAGGATTTACGGTATTCGATAACTTGGCAAGAAATAAAAAAAAAAACAAGAGGTGTACTCGTGTAGCCTCCGGAAGGATAAGCATGTCAATCTGCACAAAAATTGCTGATTGTTACTTTTGCCTGCTAATCTGTAACGAAGACGGGCACGACAGCAAATAGCAAATGAAAACGTTCTATTTAATCCGTTTATTATGGTTTACGAAAGACCTCCACGAAGCTAAAATCGCTTGATGTCACTGATAGATTATAATTACAAAAGTATTTAATGCACGGTGGTGACGTCACCCGAACACATCCCCATGTTAAAAGTGTAGTCGTTATACACGTTTAATCTGAAAACCCACACACGTCACGTTGGTTTCATTTTGATAACCCACACTTTTTTGATGATCCAACACTTTTTATGGGGTCTACACAGTCCCTGTACCACCAGCTCCACCGCGTAACACTTTTCATAACTACACTACACAAATTCAACTAGCACACCCACACCATTGCGAAACCAGCGTAAACAAGCACATTGGCGAATGGTGATATATTTCGTACCAACACGAAAAAAAAAAAAAAACTTGTCGCATACCAGGTTGACTGCACAAACTAACCCTCAACCGGCAACATTTTGTCCCGGAAGTACGAAAACTGTAGGCTGCTGACACTTTGAAATTAATACAGCTAAACACCTACGCCTCATAGCCCATAGCGCATTTTATACCCTAATATTAAGGCAGAAAAATACAACCTTACCTTAAAAGCGAAATTCGAAAAATGGGGCAGTAAAAAAAAGGACGGTCTTTCTCTTAGCACTGACATATCCGGACAGGAAGCTTCTTAACCGGAATTTCCATTCAGGAATTTGCACCGGTCGTGCGTAAAAATTCTTAAATTCATTATAATTTCACAAATAAAATTTACGAATACAAATTTAAAAAAAAAACAACCTATAAGTTGATAAGTTAACTTGACGTCACACCATTAAAACACTTATTCGTGTGAAATAGGATGCTAACCGGCGATAATTGCTCTTTTGCTCGAAACGGGGAAGTACAGTGTCTCGGGGGAAGGGGAAATCACTCGCGCTACACACTTCTAAGATTTCCCATTCCCTCGACATTGCACTGCCCGTTTCTCGCATAACGAGCAATTATCGCCGGTTAACCGCCTATTTCTCATGGATATCTATTAAACCATCCTAAGCTAAGTCACTTACAAAAAATGAATGAGAGATCAGCAACCAAACAGAAAAATATGAACAAACTGAATGAACAAGTTGTAAACACAAAACAACAAGGCGCTAATATAACACCCCGACAATAAAGTTAAGGAAGAAGTTTCGAGGATTTTAACACAACATAACAAAATTAATCAAGTGTCATGAACAAATCAATCTTTTTATGGTCATTTGGTCAGCGTAGCTAAGCGGTATTAGAGCTCAGCCTGGTTGCATGTTGGAGCTGATCTGACCAATGGCTGGGAAGAGAACCCTGGGAAAGGGGAGCCTATGCCGGTCTGAGACTGTATCCAATCCATTGTATGCCCACAGGTTTCGTTCCCACCTAACAAGGTCTATCAAGCCATTAATAAACTCAAACCTAGTAAGTCCTGCGCACCTGATGGTCTTTCTGCTTTCCTATTCAAGGAGTTAGCTTGGGTTATTAGATACCCGCTTTCGAAGCTCTTTTCTTGTTCTTATACACAGGGTATGCTCCCTAATGTTTGGAGTACCGCACATGTGGTTCCGGTTTTCAAGAAGGGTTCCCCATCGGATCCACTTAACTACAGGCCAATTGCTTTGACGTGTGTGGCCTGTAAAATCATGGAATCAATAATACGTGATTCTCTGCTTAATTTCTTAAACGTTAACTCAGTTATTACACAGGACCAGTTTGGGTTCCTTCCACGTAGGTCAGCTACTCATCAATTGCTGGCGGTCCTAGATCGATGGACCTGTGCACTTGATGAAGGTATCTCATCCGACGTAATTTACTTTGATTTTAAGAAGGCCTTTGAATCAGTAATCCATCGTAACTTACTTCTTAAAGTTGAGGGCTGTGGTATTATGGGGGAGTTAAAAATCTGGCTGACTGCTTTCTTGGCAAATCGTACCCAGAGGGTACTTGTTGAGAATACACCATCACCATGGGTACCAGTCCCTTGCGGTGTCCCACAGGGGTCAGTATTGGGACCACTTCTCTTCCTTATTTATTTAAATGACTTGAAACTCTCGAGTGCATCTACATACGGTTTTAAGTTCGCTGATGATCTAAAACTTGGAGCTGAAAGCTTTTTAGCAACTCGTTCCCCTGACCTGGAGGCACAGATCCGTTGCGTGGCTGAGTGGTCAATAGTCTGGCAACTCCCTCTCTCGATCCTGAAGTGCCACTCTTTCCGTGTTGGTAACCTCAACACTGGTTGTAGTTACTTTCTTGACCAATTGCAGCTTCCTGTGATGTCTGAGGTCCGGGATTTGGGGGTCTGGTTTTCCAGCAACTTGAAATCTTCTCTTCATTGTGCAAAGGTCTGTGCAGCTGCTTACCAACGATCTGCCATTGTGAATAGGTGCTTTACGTCTGGAGACTGTTTGACAAAGATCTGGGCCTTTAAGGTCTTTGTGCGTCCCCTCCTCGAGTACGCAACTCCTGTCTGGTCCCCCTTTCTGGCTAGAGACATTGACTTCATAGAGCGTGTTCAGCGCAAGTTTACGAAGGGTATAGCTGGCCTTCGTGACATTAGTTATGGGGAGCATCTTACAAGGACGGGTCTTGAGCTGTTGGAATTGCGAAGAATGAGATTCGACCTAATTCTGACTTATAAAATTCTTCGTGGACTCATTTCCGTCGATCTGCCATTTTTTGACCTAGCGCCTAATCAAATTTGCACTCGGGGCCATAGTTGGAAACTTACTGTTCCCAAGTCGTGCTTGGATTGCCGGCGAAATTTTTTTTCGGTTAGGGTTGTCCCATCTGGAATGCCCTGGGCGAAGAGACAGTAAGCGCGAGCTCTGTGTCTGGTTTTCAAAGACTGTTACATGCCGAAAGGTTAGATCAGTTCCTGAAACGACCAACCGGGAGAACTGCATAAAACCATCATAACAATAAACGTGTTGAAACCGTTCCCCCGCAGGATCAGTACTAGAGGCCCAAAGCCTTCTTTTATCCTTCCACTAACTGTGGTAAATTGGTTATTATAATTATTATTATGATTATAATTACACAATTTTTAGCACTGTTTATACTTTTTATTGTTCAGCATCATTTTGGGTCTTTAAACACTTTTCACACCCTTCCCATGTCCTGCACGTTTGGCGATGCCATCGGGGGCCTTGAGTCCCTGGCAGGTCTAACCTTGGTGGTAAGGCATTCGTGTGTCCCCAAACCTCTTACCATCATCATTCTTTGGCCTTATTATGTTCAATGTATTTACATGTAATTGTGGCTGGCTGTTAGTGACTCCCCAGTCCTTGCCAGACCCGTTGCTATCGCAGCAAATTTTTATTATTATTTATAAAGGAGAGCCTATGCCGGTCTGAGACTGCAATGCTCCTACAACAGCTATGGGATCTAACCTTGCTTGTTCAGGACATTATCTCAGACCCCTTTGGTGATAGGAGGTTTCCCGGTTCTCATCCTCGAGGTTGTCCTTTCTTGTGATTCCTAGTAGTCGGAACGTGTTAGGACGCGTTTATGCAACGAGACCTTCTCGCTCGCCGAACGCTATTTGCTAGTCAACCTTTATTTATTTACGATTAGTTTCCCGTTTCTACTATGCATTCGGTAATAGATAGCAAATCAAATTTATTATAAAATAACAACATGGATAACGAACAAAGTGCAACAGTAATTTAAACACTGCTACAACATTGTTAACATTTCACGCTATCCCCAAAATCTGCTATTCTCGATCAAAGAACATCTTCTAGTAGTGATCAAACGACGGTAGAATAAATATCTGCTCACAGAGAGAATAAAAATCCAACATGGCGTCCATTTCGGGGTTGTCGAATCGAAGACAAATCATCGAATACCGGCATTCAGAAATCTGTCCGTCGTCTGGTACAGCAGTAAAAATTGTTTTCTAGTTATCATAAATCGACGCTGTTGCAGGCTCGTACCTCGTGTCGCGAGGCACTAGCAGGAGATCTGTGTCCGCGTTGTTGCCATGGTTACTACGTATAGACAACTCGAAAGCTGCATACTCCGGTAAAGGCGAGAAGCATGCAGCCAACACATTTAGTATTGACCACGTAATAGTTATATAATGAGCGAGAAAATTGTCATTGCGTAAACCCGCCCTTGGTCTGTTAGGGCGCGTTTGCGCAACAACTCGCCTTTGCATTCTCGCAGCTAGAATTAAACCGCGAAGGCAAAGGTGTCGTTGCTATGGTAACAACGCTACCTGGATTTGCTAAACCCGACATCGTTTGAGCAAATGCTTGCAGTCTTATAATTCGTGACAGTAAGAGAAAGAATTCCTCCTGACGAAATAATTTTCCCAATCGCATCTAAACTCAAGTATAGACTCATTTCGTTGCGAGTTGGAAGAGCTAAAACCGCCGCCATGTTGGAATTTCAGACGATTCCTAGCTTCTAAAGTGCGAGAATGCAAAAGCGAGTCGTTGCATAAACGTGCCCTTAGGCTTGGTCAGTGATGCCGCATCCTTAACTCTTGTATAGGAGTTCAAAACCACTGTTATCGTAAAGAACGCAACAGAGTTGTTCTTAACATAACATACTGTTCATGACACTATTCATGGTACAATCCATTAGCGAACCGAACAGAAGTAATCCACTACAAAATTTAGTCGTCACTAAACTCTTGCCGA
>JAHWFP010143624.1:5552-23095 GCA_023313725.1 Lithobius niger | reverse complement strand
CTGTATTTATTACGTGTGAAATCAAACTGCATGGTTAGTTATGGCACAGCCTGCTTTCTTTATTAGCCTACGTGTGAAATCAAATTGCACGGTTCGGTATGGCACAGCTCGCTTTATTAGCCTACGTGTGAAATCAAATTGCACGGTTCGGTATCGCACAGCTCGCTTTATTTGTTACGTGTGAAATCAAACTGCACGGTTCGGTATGGCACGGCACGCTGTATCTATTACGTGTGAAATCAAATTGCACCGTTCAGTATGGCATGGCACAAAGTGGAGCAGAGGGACAGAAAAACCGCTAAACAAGGCAGCAAAAACAACGCGCATACAACGGCAAATGAAAGACGACAACATGCATTAGGCTGAAGTAAGTAAATTGAAGAAAGCCACTAAAGGACAACAGACACAGGAAAGAAATGAAAACAGGTGAGTACACAGAACGAAGAAGCAGGTCGACAACATGGGGAAAAAAAGAACATTTGTAAGAGTAATGCAAGCAGTACTGGTTGATGTGATGGTCTTAGATTCTGGTGTTGCTTCTGAGGGGTAATTGTAAGGTGAGGTAAGGCCGTGCGACTGGACATTACGAACACTTTTTGTAGAGTGAGTGTCTCACATCTCAAACATTTTTCTACTACCGTGAATTAAAACACTTAACATTGGGATTCTTCTTTGGGTTTTCCGAATTTCAGTTGCCTGTGTTTCATTCCCATCATTTAGTAAAACGTATTAATTTAGAGGTGTAAGTGCCTTAATTTATTGTGGCTCCCTTGCCCCAAGAATGGCTGTCCCTTGTGGCAATCAATCCTTGCCTTCTTGGCTCACGCTGTGCTTCCTTTCGTCTTTTTCCCCAAGAGACCAACCTCTCCCTCCCTTGGGCTTCTACTGGTAAACCGCTAGGGGGGCGAGCCCGAGGACCCTGAGCCCTGTTGACCCAACGTGCTCTTGCTGTCAAGTCGAGAGAAAGACGCTCCCAGACCTAAGGCCTGACCGCAATCCGGTTTCGGTGATGGTGTCCCTATGGAAGAGCCCTTGCTGAAGGCAAACGGTCAGCCGTTCCGATTCCCCTAGAGACAAAGCTTTGGTTGCTTGCTTGGCGGGCTAGTTTGGCGCGATTCTCCCTAGTGCTGTTAACGCAACGTCTTCCACATTGGCGCCCGCAGTTTTGGTTGGAAAAGTGTTCTTTTAAAGGAAATTCAAAAGTGCTTTACATTGGCAAATCTTGGGAATGTTTTACTGACGGCGTGTAACAAATTCGGTCCACACTGAAAAAAACTAACATTCCGTATGTTTTGGAAAGGTGGCAAACAAAATGTTCCTTGGAAGACTAGAATAGGTATGGAATATCTGAATGTGTGTGCAGATTGAGCAAACACTGCATCTTGCAGCCTGAAGTCATTTCCGCAATATTTCAGCGGATTTGAGTCAGTTACCTAGTTTCAAGTGAACAGCAAGTCAAGTCCATTTGAAAAGCAATTCCATTCCAGATCAATTCAAATTCATGAATTCATCAATTCAAGTCAATTTCAACCAAGGCATATCCATGTTTTAATGCAGTTCAATTCACTGTCATATTCCGTCTTTCAATTCAATTCTAATTCACTGGCATTCAATTCCACTCAATTCAGCTGAAATTCGGGCTGACATTTGGAATAATTGATTTGGATTTTGTGGAATTGCTCTGATTTGGTTGCAATTGCACCTGCGATCCAGGTTGAATCAAATCAGGTAAAATAAGTCAAATAAAAATCAAATCAAATCTAGACAATGCATTTTCACGAGAGACTTGGAAAGTCATGTCAACCCGAGCAAAAAGTGAACTGAATTGATGGTCATCAAGTCAATTCCTACCAGATTTTCTTTAATAATTTCCGTAAATACCTGAATCAAGCAGAACTACAGATCAAGTCAAGCGAGCTGAAGATTAATAAAGTCAAACCCACCTATTTATTACCTGGAATTAACCAATGTCGAATTCCTCCAATGTGGAATTGAGTCAATTAATTCCAAGTCTAAAGCCCTAACCAGACTGGCTGCTCGCGGCTGCACGGAGTCGCAGTATGGTGTAAAAAAGACTTCAATATTGATCCTTAACCAAACAACAACGATACGATTGGAGCAATTTTGACCTTGTAGGTACGCAGTCACGCATTGCTTCGCACGAAATTTTCTTCTGTCTGGAGAGGCCTTTAGGGAAATGACTTTCGCCCGTCACTGCTTGTATAGATGAACCGGTTCAATTTGGAACCTTACTAGAAGTTTTTGAAGGAGAAAGAAGTTTAGTAAAGGGACGACCAAACCTGGGTTTTGATCCAAGAAAACCTCTTAATCATCGCTGGGGACCGAGAGTTGTGCAGCATAAATCCCATATCTGCTGAAGGTGTCGGATAGTTTCTCACACTATCCTGGTCCGTGTAAGACGGTGACTTTGGACGATGTTAAAGCTGTAGTCGCTAAAACAAAACAAGCGGCTGCAGCGACTACCTAGTCACAACCGGTCTTCTGTACACTTCTGCCACTTTATCAACGAAAATGTTGAGACACACACCTGTATTACGCACTACAACAGCGATCTCTGCTGTATAACTTAACTATGAACCATTACTATTGCCGGTTAAAAATGTGTTAGTTTATAGGCCTAGTCTTAGATTTTAGGTGTAATTGTCAGCTTTTAGGCCACATTGTCGAAATGTGTTCGAAAGTATGCTTATTCATTCAGCAACACGGTGTCGATTTTTTTTAATGAATCTAATGTGCGTCGTTAACGAAATGCTTTTCTGTTTTATGGTTGCATGTCTTCTTGTAGTGGTTAAATGCGACCATCAAATGTTATTATTACATTGAATTGTATAGAGAAAGCCATTAGCTGTAAGCAACGATGTTTTAATTTGCCGTGTCTTTTAAAGTCTTCCTGACTACCTCGACTGAAGTAGGTTACGTATGGTCAAAATCGTTATTGTACTCTCCCAGCTTTCGCTCTACAGAAAACTAAGGGGGGGGGGGGGAGGAGGGAAGAGAGACGGTAAGGAAAAAAAAAACAGTTTAATGTGCATATTTTATCTTACCTAAGTTTTACGCTTAATTTCTGGTGGGAACCTTGATGGATTTAAAACTGAAAAAAGCTATTTATTGCGACGATTATTACCGGATGGATTGATCAGGAGCCGTTTTGAGAGCTAATTACACTGCAGATTTATTTCCTGCTAATTCATTTCTCGCCAACTAAATAAAAAACGTTGACAATGGAGCCATAACCTTGTAATTTTTCAGGGAAATTCAAAATGGCCGGAAATGCAGTTAGACATTTCGGTAGCTGGAAACCTACGTCCGTTCTAAACTTAATAAACGGTAAACAATTTAGCAATCCCGATCGGTCCGTCGACAGTTCGATTTTGATCAAATGATAAACTGTAATAATAGGAAAGTTAAAGGGAAATTGCAGTAATAATACGGATAAAATACAACGTTATATAATAAAACTAGCGTATGTGAATTACACACTTTATTTGACGGGCTTGTTTTTTTTTTTTTAATGAGAGCATTTTACAATATGCCGATCAGTTTTGGAGTCATTTTGTTGTCGTATTTGGAGGAAGGATATGGCAGAACTAGGCGGCCGCGTTGTTAACATTTCCGCAATAAAATGTGCGGATGTTGACTGGTGCCTGACTCGGCCGTCGTAAATTAAGTTGCCGTTCTTTTTATTGAGGAAGTCGTTTTTGAATGAACTGAGAGACGGGATTTAATAGGTTGTAAAACTTTTAAGGATTAAACGGGGGGAAAAAGTGCGAAGCTTGTGAATGATGATTTGGGAAAATGTACTCAAAACTGGGCCGAAGTATCAATTCTTGCTTCATTGCAACAGTATTATAATTTCACTGGTGGGGCATTGGCGTACGTCTATTGTACGATACTGGTAATTAGTAAAAATTCATCAATACCTGATGGAGTTTCAAAAATGTTGTACCGATACAGATATCCAAAATGTAATCCCTCATTTTTTATCAATGGTGTAGTTTATTCGAAAGTCCAATAATTATTAAAATTAAAAAATTAAAAGCTGTAACCAACGGTTAAAAGATATCTAGGAAGAAATTCGGTGATTTCCTGAGCAAAATGCCGCAAACCTCATGTCGTAATCCCGAATGGTTCTCGAGTTATCCATATTTTAGCGAAAGGTGCCGATACCGAAGTTGCAAATATCGGTAAACGGTCCGATCCAATATCGGTCAGCCTTAGCTTAGCGTTTACTTTCTAGAGTTGAGCACCTTTACCTGACCTAATACGGCTTGTTTGCCTATCCGATTTGATAAGATGTAGATTTGGGGTTTGTTTAACACCTCTGTAATGTGTGGCGCAGTGGCAACCCGGACACTGCACTGTGACTGAGGTTGGCGCTAATGACTTCGCTGTCGACGCGCCATTAAGCCTCATTTCCCCCCATCCGATTAGCACGGGTATTGTGTGGATCTGTTTCCGATTTGAGTAAGTTTACCATTTTGAAAATGTGGACCGTTTTTGTAGACTTGTAAACCAGCTTTCCGAACGAACAAAAGTGAACTCCTTACACATACGCCCACTAGTTTACGCCAAGCAATCGCATTTTAACTTTTTTTTTGGGGTTGGTTTTGCGGATCTTCTCGGGTGGGTTTCTTTTTCTTTCTTTTTTTTTTGCTGTGACTTGAATTTCCCGCAGTACAAAACTTTTTTTTCTGTTTGCACTTTTCGATTTTCTTTCCTATTTTTCTTCTTTTCTTTTCTTAGGTCCCCTTTCTTTCCATCTTCTCTTCTTTTTTGATGGGACAAATGAAATATGCATCTGGTCCCTCTGTCTCATTCTTCCCCGAACCCCGCGCTTGCTTTACTCTTCCTTGCCGCTCCCCATTTGCTTTCTCCGGCACCAGTCAATTACGGGCCTTGCCAGCCTACGAGAGTGGCGTCCGCTGAAAAATTCATCCCGTTTCTGGCTCGGCTGTGTGACAGCGCGATGAAATGTTAAGGAGAGAGCCATCGCAGCAGACAGAAAAGGTTTTGGGGAGGAGGGGAGCCGGGGGGATGCCGTGATGTGGGGGGCGGGTGCCTTACCATCCAGCCAAAACCCGCCTAGCGTATTACCCCTCTCTTTCCCCCTGATTGTGTGTGCCCGTGTGCGAAAGGTACTTAGATCTTTCTCATCCTCCAGTCCGTCTGTCATTTTGGTGTGTTGACAGGTTTCAAAGAAAGTAGGTGGGGGGAGTTGGTGGGGGGGGGGGGGTTTGAAAAATGTGATGTGAAATGAAAAACTGAGTCTGTCGATCTGCCCGTCGCCATCTTGTTTTACCTGTCAGCCAGACATGGTTTATCATTTGGCGTCGATTGGATCTCTATTATTTGATATTTTTTTTTTTCACTGGCGAGAGGCGGGTCCTTTCCCCCACCCCCTCCCCCTATCTGTATTTCCTTGCTTTTGAGCCAATCACGTATGGCACGGTTGGCGAAGGCGTTGTCGCTATTGTGATTTTGTTAACGCTGCCCGTTTGATTCGAATTTGGCGAAAGTGTCTTTTTAAGTGAGGGGTTTGAATGCCCGGAGCGGGTTTAGTGGACTTCTTCCCCCCCCCCCCCCTCCCGCTGACTGGTTGATTGTGAAAGTCGGCAAATCTAGTTGAGGAACCCTCAAACTGTATATTACATTGTTGGTTTTAATTAAAGTATGGGCGCAAATAACCAATGTGTTAACGTTCTGTGCCCTTTTTTTTCATGCCCCTCCCCCTCCTTCCCCCATTCTACCTTTTCTCTTTGCCCTGTTCGCCTCTGACGTGTCGCCGTTATGCGCATGCTGGAATAGATTTTGGACGAGTTGGCAAATACGCAGTTTTTTTCCCCACTTTAAAAAAAAAATTGGCATCATGCCAGTCATCTTTACGCGTTCAAGGGGAGGGGCTGCGAGGTTTGAGGTAGTTCCTGGGAGAAAAAATTGCATTTTTTCCACTTTTTTTTATTTTATTTTTAAGATATTCACCCCTTTTTATCTGCTGCTTCGGCAAGCAAAAGCGCGAAGAAAATTATTTCTTATAGCCGTATTAAAAACAGGCTCGAGGTCTCCCAAACGTGCCTTTACTGCGCGTATCGTAGGGGGGAGAATCTTTAAAATTACACCCTATCATGGTCGATCTGCAAATTGAAGCCCCCGCCGGAGGGGGGCGGGGGTGGAATGGGGGAATGCGGGTGTAATGTAGTCCTGAAAACTGCAGGATATATTAGCGTCGTCTGATTAAGTGGCTCCGTCACGCGACCATTTCCAGCAACTGATCGGCCATCATTGCAGCGAAGTGTCGCAGGAAAAATCGCAAGCGTTTTTTTTTCTTTTTCTGTTATCCTACCTTGTTCGTTTTTCTTACTCGCTTGGGGATATAATGTAATGTTGTAAAGCAAAGTGGGTGTGCTGCTGCGAGCGGGAAGCGCGAGCGATAACATGTCGAGGCGTGGCGACAGACGGATGCCTGTTTTAATGCTCGTCATAATTGCAGGTTTTTCCCGGTTTTTTTTCGGCGGAAGGGGCGGCGGCTTCGTACACCGACGATACGTGCTGCTTGTCTGGGTAGTTGTTGGGGGCGGGGGGTTGGGGGAACGAACGACTGTGTTTTGAATCCTTTTTCCGATCAAGTATTGTATGGAAAAATAGTTTTTACCGACGGTTAAATTCTAAGCAGATAATAATAGCTGAAGCACGGGTGGTGTTCAATGCACGGTTTCCAGTACTGGTTAGGTGTGGCAGCTCATGTGTACGTCCGTGTTTGACCGAATTAAAAGTTTCTTCAAATTGTTGTGCGCACTGGATAGCAAACGCTGATTTTCGTTCGCTTCGCTCACTCAATCAGCGCACTCTAATCCACCTCCCCCTCCACGACTAATCCCGGCTAATCCCTGCTTTCTAATGATCTTGATCACTTCCATGTTCATGTTGGTGTATACACCTCAACGCATCATGTGACTCGAATCGCCCCTCTCCCAGATGGTTTATGATCACTTGTAGTATATTCTACCAGCCATCATGCTCATGTTGGGTTTTTTTTTTTACTTTTATATCTCTACACTTGCTATGATGATTTTTAGTAGAATTACATCTTAATTATTGTAACTAACTTTTATTTTTAATTCTATGGAAACTAGTTTTATTTTTATAAAAACTTTTTAAGGCTTTGTAAGTTGTTTTATTTTTTTACTTGCTTTTACTGACTAGGTTCCTTTTTATTATTGCTGTTTCTTGCATAACTGCTTTACACATACAAGTGCCTATTGAACTTCGCGCTGTATGTATATAATGTATTAAAGCATATAATATATTATTACTATTATTATTTTTTTAGAAAATTCAAAAGTGTAATGCAAAAAAAATAATAAAATTTACAAATTTCAAACTATTGAATATACATCAAGCATTAACTTGGAGTAGCCTATAATAAAAAAGAATTATTTTAAGAAGGTATGGGAGCAGATTGGTAAAGCAACTCCTTAAACAAAGTAACTAATTTTATTTTAATAAGGCTGTTAGTTTTAAGTTGGAATCGTAATTGCCAGCATTATAGTGCGGTTGGGATACCGTTCACATCACCAGGAAGCCAGAGATATTTCCTATTTTCGCAATGTTATTTACCTTATTCTGTACACAATGTCATTTCCTCGAAGATCAAATTACCCATCTCTAATATTCGAATAGGCTGGGCTTAATAGGGTTTCTGGGTGCAACTGAGCCGCTCTGATTTTCGATTTCCATGAAAGTTGGGTTGGGGAGGGGGGGTGGTGAGAGGAGGCTGCTCGTCTCGGGTTAAAGCTTTACTGGGTTTCGAAGCTATTAGCTCGACTTGCTTTCGGATGTTCAAGTTATAAGCCTGCTTTCATGCCTGGCTTATTGATGTAATCTGAGCGCTTTTGCCAACAAACGAACGACAACTCATAATTGCTTGTTGAACTGATTCATAAGCAAATTTTCCTCCCGCCCCCTCCCCGTAAGAAATATACTCAGGTCGTTATGCAATCGAGTACAGCACGGAAATGAAAATATTGGAAGTTCTGAAGGAGTTGGATTTTAATGAGTCCTTCTTTGGTCTTCTTACTTCCCCCTCCTCCTTCTCTTTCTCTTCCTCTTCCTTCCTTGCAAGGAAATTACTTAGCTGCACTTGTTGATGTCGTCTGTGCTTTTGAAATAGGAAGCCCGGTTATTAGAGATCTAAGAGACTTCCCAAAGAGCAAAATGTCTTCTTTCTTGGGGCGTTGTAATTTGTAAGCGCAGACTTTTGAGAATTCGAAACCAAAGTAGGCCTAAATATTGATTTCTGTTTATTTGTGTGCCCATGTTTAGTAGTGCATCATTGCTAGAGACAAGTCAGCGATGGCAAAATCGCTGTGCCACTAAGTTTACAAGAAGATTGTTAGTTATTAGTGTATCAGGGAGAACAGAGATAATTTTTTTCCCTGTTTCTTTGTGTTCAAAAACAGTGTCTTTCCTATAACCAAAAGCCAGATTTCGTCTGTTTGGTAAGCCTCGTGAGGCGTATGCGTCTTCTTGGCTGATGCTGGTTGTCGACGAGCTGCGCGTGATGTGCACAAAGCATTACTGATAGTGGTGGTTAATTTTGCTGGTGTGCGGTGAAGAAAACTCAATTGGCGGTAGGCCCAGTTGGCAGACAGCTGACGTAGAAGCTGTTGGTGTGCAATGCAAGAAACCTCATTTGGAGGTTGGCCCAGTTGGCGGAAAGCTGACCTAGAAGCTGTTGGTGTGCAATGCAAGAAAGCTCACTTGCAGGTAGGCCCAGTTGGCAGAAAACTGACCGAGAAGCTGTTGGTGTGCAATGCAAGAAAGCTCATTTGGAGGTAGGCCTAGTTGGCAGAAAGCTGACTAGAAGCTGTTGGTGGCAGTGCAAGATAGCTCACTTGGAGGTTGGCCTAGTTGGCGGAAAGCTGACTAGAAGCTGTTGGTGGCAGTGCAAGAAAGCTCACTTGCAGGTAGGCCCAGTTGGCAGAAAACTGACCGAGAAGCTGTTGGTGTGCAATGCAAGATAGCTCACTTGGTGGTTGGCCTAGTTGGCGGAAAGCTGACTAGAAGCTGTTGGTGGCAATGCAAGATAGCTCACTTGGAGGTTGGCCTAGTTGGCGGAAAGCTGACTAGAAGCTGTTGGTGTGCAATGCAAGAAAGCTCACTTGGAAGTTGGCCTAGTTGGGGGAAAGTTGACTAGAAGCTGTTGGTGGCAGTGCAAAATAGCTCACTTGGAGATTGGCCTACTTGGCAGAAAGCTGACTAGAAGCTGTTGGTGGCAGTGCAAGATAGCTCACTTGGAGGTTGGCCTAGTTGGCAGAAAGCTGACTAGAAGCTGTTGGTGGCAGTGCAAGATAGCTCACTTGGTGGTTGGCCTAGTTGGCAGAAAGCTGACCTAGAAGCTGTTGTTGTGCAATGCAAGAAAGCTCACTTGCAGGTAGGCCCAGTTGGCGGACAGCTGACCTAGAAGCTGTTGGTGTGCAATGCAAGAAAGCTCACTTATAAGTAGGCCTGTTTGGCGGAAAGCTGACCTAGAAGCTGTTGGTGTGCAGTGCATGAAAGCTCGCTTGCAGGTAGGCCTAGTTGGGGGAGAACTAACCAAGAAGCTGTGGTGTGCAATGCAAGAAAGCTTACTTGGAGGTAGTTGGCAGTTAATTTGCTTGTTAGCGATTCAGAAACGCTGGTCTAGACTCTAGAGACTGTTAGTCGATAAATTTACTGGTGTTCAATGCAAGAAAACTCATTTGGAGGTAGTGCGTAGTTAATTTTTTTTATTACCGATTCAGGATAACTGACCTAGAAGCCGTTGGTGGTAATTCTGCTGGTGTGCAATCGAAGAAAGCGTAATTGAGGTTGAGGTAGCCTAATTGGTAGTTAGTCTGTTTATTTGTGATGCAGACTAGCTTCCGCAGATTAGTTGGTTGTTTATTGACGTGCGTTGTAGGAAAGCTGGCATAGAATTAGTTGATTGTAAAGTTGCTAGGGAATTTTGCCGTGGACATATTTCAGTTTAAATTTTTGTGTTCTGTGACTTGAGTGCAGAGTAAAGGATTGACACCAGAAGGGCGTTGTGGAGGGGTGTTGCGGGACAGTAAACGTAATGTCTTTGTGGATGTCTTCATGGAATTTGTGCTGCAAAGAAGGCTGGAGAAGTAAGAGAGCGTGATTTTAAATATTGAGAATGTTTGGCGGTTCAGGCCTTGTAAAATATTGAAGGCGTTTTATTCGCCAGCACAAGTTTGCACTTGGCACATGAAATGCCCCTATTAACATTAATGGCCCACGATTCGCTCTGCACTTAGCCTATCTCTTCTCACTATCTTTCCACTATTCTTCCACTTTTCGTGACTCGACTCTCGCGTCTTTGTCTTCCCTCTGCTCTCCTTTTTTTTTTTAAAACCTTCCGTTAAAATCAATGTTTGACGCCTTCAGCCCGTTTGTCGCCTCGTATTTGAGGGATTTTTTTTTCTTTTCAATTCGTGTTGTACGTAACTAATGTCTTCTAAGAGACTTTTCAGTGCTAAAAAGAATTTTAATTACACACTTAGTTGGAATCACGTGCTTTAATACCGTATTTTGTAGTGTTAGGAGCCATACTTTTATTTTGCATGTGATATCTTGAAACTTTTATAAAAGCTGTAAAGATTGATTGGATAATTTGTTGAATTCGTGAATCAGTGGTCACCCATTAATGAAACTCCTGACGCTAGTCAAAGTAAATAGACGTAAGCAACAAGGTCTTTGAAGAGCGAACCACGGCTCCTGCCAAAAGTGGTCCTCGGCCAAGAACCGTTGCGTCCGATCAGCCCTCCTTATGGAGAGCAGCCGTTCTCTTGGGGCTTGAAACACTACAACTGTGTCGTTATTTCAACCTTGTTTAATCCTTTAGAGTTTGGTGATCGTTGGCACCCCGCCACACGTGGGATCCCGTCCGAGATTTATTCTCACACGAGCCGTAGTAGCACTACACACGTGGGACTCCGTCTGGAATTTGATTAAATTTGATATCCCATGCTGTTGTTCTTTATTGACTTAGTGAATTTCTCCGGTGTCTGGGCTTTGGCTCTAAAGATTGAGTCGAACAATAGTGTCAAGTTTTTCCATCCTTGTCCAAATCTCAAACAGCTTTTGTCTCTTGGCAATGCGTACAGTTCGTTTTGCCATGCCGCTGTTGCCATGGAAATCAAGAAGATTGCCTTTTCGCAGTCACATGCTATAGCAAAGCTTCTCGCAAGGGGCCCGAGAGAGGCTTGTCAGGACAAGTGGGAGCTTCCGTGCAGGCAATAGAGTTCGTACCCTCGATCTTTGGTTCACACCTGGATTAGCCTGGAGACGATCGGGTTTGAAACCACCTTTTCGTTCTGAAGCAGTAGAGGACTCGGTTGATAGTTCAGTAACCCTTAATCGCAGAGACCGACAATAAGTGGCCCTTTGAGAATAAGTGTTTGAGGAAATTTACTAGTGCTACTATAGATGTGTCGCAAGGGTTTATCTTCTCTCCGTGACATCACTCACAAAACCACTTTCGCCACTTAGCCTTGCGCACTGTAATTGTTGATGAATGGTGGTACTTGATCACGAGGTTTGTCTACTCCTGAGAAAATCCCAAGCCTTCCATCTTTTTGTCACAGTCTCCATGCTTGCTACATCCAATGGGAGATGTAGCACTTCCACCTTTGGGAGGAACATGTTACTATTGTGTTGAGATAGAAGCCCTGGATCTTGCGGCAGCATGATTGCCGTTTCCTCGGCTGGTTCCAATACGTCTACAAATCATACTGCTGCTGGCCATAGTGGTGCAATGAGAATTGAGCTCCCTGGGGACTGACTAATTGTACATAGTTCCCGAGGAAGTAGCTTGAACCGGAGGAACAGAAATGCTGAGGGCATCCGTTGTTCATGCTTTTGAGACTGGGTATTGCTTAAACTAGTTTTTCCTAGTTGTAAACAAGTCCAACATGGGCGACCCCATTTCCGGAATATGACCTTGTACACTGATGAGTGGAACTTCCATTCTGTCGTTCCTCCTGTTGGTTTCGCGACAGTTCATCTGCTCCCCGAATATTTACCTGGACATTCTGGTTCCCCGCATATGCCTCGGGATCAGGGTAATGTTGAGCTCGAGGCACATTCTGAACATTTCCGACACTTCCCTCGCGGAGAGCTCGGAAATATCTAAATACCTCCATGTTTGATGTATGCAATCATTGTCGTGTTGTCTGACAAGATGGCAACAGCAGAATTCTGCAGGAACTGTGGCCAATGCATGATTGCGTTTCTTATCTCCAGCAGTTACAGATAGTTTAAGTGGAGCATCACTTCTTCTGTGAACCATTTCCCCGCAGCTGTGAGGTCTGCCAAGTGTGCTCTCCACCTTGTAGCGATGTGTCCGTGAACAAGTTGAGAGGTGTGTATGTGTACAGTACTCCCTGTATCAAGTTGCTTCGTAGTGTACACCACTCCAAGTCTATCTGAGGAAGTTGTCTAGAGGTTGTTGTTCTGAGGTTGTCCAGAGGAAGTTGTCCTACATAGTTGGTTTTTATGAACCAGTGGATGCGTACCGTTCTCCAGGTCCCATGGAGACGAGTAAATGCCACTGAATGCACAAGATCGATGATCCTTCTGAGGTCTCTTGTGTCAAGGATTGCGATGACGTCAGTTCTAGAAGTGCCTGGTGGAGATTTTCTATGCTGTAGTCGATAGGCACACCAAGAACTTTTCAATTTTGAACATTGCCCCAAAAATGTAAAGTTCTTGTCTGGGGTCAACCACGATTTCTCTCGTTTCATCCTCAAGCTTGAACAGAAGGTTTCCTGTGAACCTTAGTTGGAATTGAAGTTGACCTTGTGGAGATTCAGCAGAAGCCAATTGTCCAAGTTGGCGGCGACTTTTATTTTCTCCTGATAAATGAATCGCAGTACTGGTAGAGTATGACCGTTGATTCGTGTGGAGTTGTGCACAGTCTGAACGAAGTAACTTTTGAAGTGATGTGTTACCGTCTTCGAAATAAATCGAAAAACTTGAGTGGAGACGGGTGGAGGGGTACTGCACGAGTCCTCCAGATCTAAGGACACCACGAACTCCTCTTGTTGGAGAGATTCTTGAACCAGTGCCAGAGTTTCCATCTTGAAATGCTTTTGATGAATGAACTTGTAAACCTCCTGACTATAGGAGACTTCAGTTTAGATGCACAAGGCATGGAATCTACATTTTTTGGTCGGAAGAAGATCGTCGGGATTGGGTTCAAATTCAGGAGACACAAAGCGATCACCTAGCAATGGTCGAACCCGAGTTTCAACTTCGTTCCAAGGTCTAGGACTACAATTTCAACAACTGCCTGACTTTGAGCCAAAAATTTCACGTGTTTGAAAACGTCCTGATCTGGAGTCCGTTAAGTTGGGACGTTAATTTTGATTTGTGTACTTTGTGCTTTGTACTTTCTTAGATCCATCTCAACAACAGTGCTTTTACGTTTTGTAGGCATTGTTTTGTATAGTCAAAAATCATTGAAAAAGTAATTTTATCCACATTTTATCGAAAAATAAATCGTTTCAACTTTTGTAGAAACTGGGTGGTTTTGCGCATCTTTAATAATTTAAATGCAAAAAGAAAAAAAAAAAGAACGAAAGAAAAAACCTCGCTATCTAACCTAATCGAAAAAGAATTTTTCAATCAGTGGGGAATGGCTTTCTTCTTTTCAACTTTTTTTTTTTTTTTTTGGTAGGATCCCCGTGGCATTAAAGCGAACGTATAAAGAGAGGCAAGCGCTTTTCTTAAGTTTCAAGTGCTTGTTCTGTATATAATAACGACTACTCTGATGGATTGTTGTTTGTTCTCGTTGGATTTGTCTGATGAAAGAAGTTAATGTTTGTATAGTTGAGGTGGGGGGAGGGGAGGAGGTTGGAATGAGACCGGGAGGGGGGGGGGGGAGACGAGGCGAGTCTGTTGGTCTGATTGATTCCCTATTAAGGTTGATGGGTTTGGACTAACCCGAGTCGCCTGCAGGGGAATTGGCTTTTTACGGCAGGTTTCTCGCATTTGGTTTCAACTTGGAGTATCTTGGAGCGGGAGAGGGGGGAGTTGGGGAGTCGTGTTCCTGTTAACAGCCCATTGGTTGCCGGCACTTGGGCCCTGGATGCATTAACTGGAAGCTACAGAAAATGGAGAAGTCTTGGGGAAAAAAAACCCGGGAAAATAAAAAAAAAGAGCCCACGAATTAAAAGGATGGAGATGGTGGAAGGAGGTGGGGGTGTAACGGGCAAAAAAACGGGGCACAAGAGAGAAAAGAGAAAAGTCCTTTTGTCGTTGGGTTTCATTAGTGAAGTGAAAACTGACTGTAATTAATTATCTACGGTTCGATGGGGTCGAATGAGTGCTGGGCTGAGTGAGAGAGAGAGAGTGGAAAGAAAGGGGGAAAGAAAAAAAGGAAATTTGAATGAGCGACTTGGCGCCCCCCAAACGGTGGAATTGGCGTTTTTTATGGCGGGGGAAATAAAACAGTTTTGTCGAACAGATGGGAAGAGATTGCTTTGCCTGGATCATGGCGGAAATCGGACGGATGGAGGGAGTAAGTGAGCGAGCGATTGCTCTCGGAGACGTTGGCTTCAGTCTAGTTAGCACTCCACAGAAACAGAAGTCGGGTTTGTTTGTGTGGTTAAAGGTTAAAAACCAGAGCAATCGCGTGGTAAAGTTTCATCTGTGACTGTATTGGGAGTGGGTGAAACTTACCGTGAAAATGCATGCTTGCATTTGTTAAGGGTTCTTAAACCATGCTCAATGGCCGTGACGTCACCATGAGTTAGCCAATGACGAACGAGAACAACGGCTGTTTGGCCGTCTGATTGGACTAGCCCAGTCACGTGATGATATGCACGTCACAGCAAACAGCCATGATTGCGCGTGGTATAAGTAGGCTTAATTCTTGTGTTGTAGAGATTTAACGCAAATTTGAGAACGAGAAATTATTACTTAACCAGGGTTCAGACAAAACCTGGAGAACCTGGAAATCTCAGGAAAATTGAAAATAGAGCCAAAAGCTCAGGGAAATTTCAGGGAAAACAAGAAAATTTTGGAAAGACAGGAAAATTTGAAAAAATGCCTTTGTGTCTGATCTGTAAGTTCCCTAGGCTAGTACCAAATATTTTAGTTTCTGCTTTAATATGTTCAAGTATTTTAAATATTACTTCAATAAACAAAATCTTAGGCTGGTACCAATATCTGTGACGAAAATGCATTTAATCTCGTCCGAACTAGTCTCTAAACAGCTATTTTCTGGATTATTTTCGTACAAATATTAACGAAAACATTAGCTACTGCCTATTTTCTTAACTTTTTTTTACCTGAAAATTGCCATTGGATGCACCTGGAAAACCTGGAAATGTCAGGGAAATTGAGAATTAAAAAATTGTCTGAACCCTGTTAACACTTGAATACAAAGATAACGTAAACGGGAAAAAAAATGTACGCAAAACGTTTTTATGGTGTGATAAATAATTGAACTTGAATTGAACCACGGGCAAATGTTTGTTATCGATTTAAATTTAGAATTACATGCAAAAATAATATTAGGATTAAATCACGATTTATAAACCAAAATTTAGTTTTATTTATTTTTAATTTGGCGAGACATAAAACATAAACATAATAACGCTCACAGCATTTTGGTTCATTCTGATATCATAGGGGATCATTCGTCATTGGGCAAACAGTACCCACTACCCACATTGTGCGGGTTTTTCACCAACGTTTCTCCGGGTTACAAAATTGTACAAACCCCCACAATTTCGTTTACTTAACAAGTTATTTGGTTATTTTCGTTTGTTGGAAAACGAGGTGGTTGATTGGAAATGGAGCTAAGTAGTGACGACAAAGCCGTGCGTTCTGGTCGCATGATTGCTGAGCGTAGAGAGGAAAAGAAACGGGGAGTAAGTTAAAAAAAAAGTTGTAGTTTTTTTTTTTTACTCGAGGAAAAAATCGGGGTTTTTCATCAATCACAACCAAAACGGCAAGTAATGACAGAAGGCCATTAGATTAAGTGGCTTTTTTTTTATAAGCGTGTGTGTATAAAGATTTGTGCTTGATTTACGAAAGGTTTACTTTGGCTTTGAAAATAATTGTTAGCATGCAATAAAGCTGTAATAATAAACTTCACCGTTGGCTTTGAACGTACAACTAGGATTTGGACGAGTGACAGTGAAATAATTTCAGATTTAACTTTGTATTTGAAGTGACAGTGACGTAATTTCAGTTTAACCTTGCATTCTCAAGAAGTAACGGTGAAATAATTTCAGTTTAACCTGGTATTCTCAAGAAGTAACTGTGAAATAATTTCAGTTTCAACCTTGTATTTGAAGTGACAGTGAAGTAATTTCAGTTTAGCTTTGCATTCCCCAAGAAGTTAACAGTGAAATAATTTCAGTTTTAACCTTGATTCTGAAGAAATAACAGTGAAACAATTTCAGTTTTAACCTTGTATTCTGAAGAAATAACAGTGAAACAATTTCAGTTTTAACCTTGTATTCTGAAGAAATAACAGTGAAACAATTTCAGTTTTAACCTTATATTCTGAAGAAATAACAGTGAAACAATTTCAGTTTTAACCTTATATTCTGAAGAAATAACAGTGAAACAATTTCAGTTTTAACCTTATATTCTGGGGCTCGCCGGCTCTTTTCAATTCCTGCTGCAAAGTAAAGTTAATAACTCGTGCATGCGGGAACCAGCTAGAATGGCGTATGTTACGCCGGGGGTACAGCTAGTACGTCATAACATCATCAGTACGTAAATTGGTGAGGACTCGAAAAAATGGTTGAATTTTTACCCCGTATCGTTGGAAAACTTGACGAAACGTGGTTTTTACTAATGAAATGTTCTTTACTAATCGTGTGTAGACATGATTTCTTCTTTAACAGTAGCGTGTACACACTCCCGAGAGGGGAGGGCAACTCTTGTAAAAGGGCACACTAATTTCTCCTGGGGCCTTTTTTTTTTATTTACTCTCCCTCATTTTTCCGCTTTTCTTAGCCTTTTTTGCCCTTTTCATGTGTTTTTAGGCCTTCAGCCCCTTTCTCGGGCACCGCTGCACTAGCATAAGTACAAAAAGGACATTTCTACATTTTTTTAATGCAAAAAAGTCATTTTACGAAAAAAAAGCAGGGGCAACCGGGGTGGGGGGGAGGGGTGCACGCCTTGTAGTGTTTTGGGATAAAGAAACAATATCTCGACTTCGGTTAGTCATTGATCTGTAACTGAATTGCATCCCTGGTGCCACCGAAAGCTGTAAAATGGCGGTGAATACATAATTTTCAGTCCGAGGATATTTAATACACTTTTCTTTACTCCCACCGTAATACACTTTACTTTACTCTCACCTTAATACACTTTTCTTTACTTCCACCTTAATACACTTTTCTTTACTCCCACCTTAATACACTTTTCTTTACTCCTACCTTAATACACTTTTCTTTAATCCCACCTTAATAAACTTTTCTTTACTCCCACCTTAATACACTTTTCTTTACTCCCGCCTT
>JAHWFP010143613.1:17294-47847 GCA_023313725.1 Lithobius niger | reverse complement strand
AACAAAGTTTACAGATTGTGTTTCGCCGTTTTTGAAGTGTGTATGCCCTAGACTCTCCATACTGTTAACAAACTTGAATTTTATACGCGTAAAATCCAAGTTTGTTACCAGTATGGACAGTCTATGGCATACACACTTCAAAAACGGCGAAACACAATCTGTAAACTTTGTTCACGATAGCCGCCATCTTGAAACTAGTTTCCAGCGAATTAGAGAAATTGTGCACATGGCTAAAAGTTGGAGATTGGTGAGAAAAGTCCCTCAATTTCATAAACGGGATTGTCTGTTGCCAGCTTTAAATCAGGTCCTAGCTCTTTATATGTGGGCAGCGTTTGAGGGTTCAAATTTTACCTAAAATTAAGTCGGAGAAACAATCCAACAAGGAAAATGTACATAAACAATATCGTAGTACAGTAAGCCACCTACCTTTATACACTTTATCACTAGTACTATACTACAATTGCAGTTGCTATGTTTTCTGTATCGTTTTTCTGTTGGTTTATTTCAGACTACTTTTATAATATTTACAATGATTTACATATATTTATTAAATAAGTGAATGGTTCTCGGTGAAAATCGGGGTCCTGAAGATGGTTACAATTGCTATTGTTTTATTTTTGGCGTGCAACCCAGTTAACTAGACAAAGAAAAAGAAGTAAATGAGAAAGTTAATGGGATGATGCCTTTAAATGAATGTGAATTTAAAAAAAAAATTATACATAGTTTGAACGTGAACACCATTTATTGACAATGCAAGATGTGATTTTAGAAGACAGGAGTAATGAAATATTATGTGTTCCCAATATGACTTTTTTTTTATCCTGTTTTTTGGCAATCATGGTGCTATTACCATCATTACGTTTACATGGCCAAGAAAGCACATTTTAACGATCAAAAATCGGCACATGCTTACAAGATGTAAGACCACGATTAGGGCTATTCCGATCAGAAAACCCTTCCTTCCTGAAGTTCCTGCCCTCCCTTTGGCAAATAGTGAGCAAGTTCAAAGCTGCCCTATCACCTGCATGTAGTTAACTAGGTCAGCTTAAACCCAAGTAACCAAACATATGCAAGTCTTAGTGTTCTTCCTAGTCACGTATGCTTATTTTCAGTTTATTTACTTAAAATTGGAATAGCACCAGCACAAATTACGTGGCGCTGTAACTTTGTCTGCCTTCTTTACCAGGCGTTCTCTAACGTCTCAGTGCGATCGTGAGTGTTTACATAAATAAAGACCATCAGACTCCCGATCCACTTCTGTAAAGCGCTTCGGGTTTTGTATCGCCAGATGGGTGTTTACAAGACCTACGGAGGTGACACGAATCAGAGGGATGTACGTCGCCTCCGTAGGTCTTGTAAATACCCATTCGTGGCGTTTTCTCCAATCAGGCGATACAGGACCCGAAGCGCTTTACAGAGGTGGATCGGGAGTCTGATGCGCATCGTCTTTATTCATGTAAACACTTGCATTCGCATTAAAACGATGGAGAATACATGGTAAAGATGGCGGACGTAGTTACAGCACCACATAATTTGTGGTGGCGCTACTTGAATTTTAAGTAAATCAACTGCAAATAAGAGTAATAACTAGGAAGACCGCTAAGACCTGCATACGTTTAGTTACTTGGGTTGAAGTTTGACCTAGTTTACTATACATGCAGGGAATATGACAGTATGGGATGTGCCCACTTTTTGCCAAAAGGAGGGCAGGGTTTCTGAGCGTACTGGCACAGATCGCATCCCTTAGCGGATGGCCCTAATCGCGATCTTGATTCTTGTAAACAGGTGCAGCTTTTGAAGCACATTTCAAAGTGCACCGTTAAGTACCATGTAAACGTAGTGATTGTCGTAAAATTATAGGGTAATCACTTGTTTCGAGCTCACTTTTGGCATAGTGAGTCTAACAACGTAATGCTGTTTTAACTTCTTTACACTGATGGGTGACAGTGAGCTGCTACCTTATTTTACAACTAGCCAACAAGTTGAAGCCCGTAGGGTACACCGTTTAAAAACATAGGTATGGTCTTGTCTCTCATGTGTACGTCCATTCTCTGCCAAATTTATGTTTCTTCAATCACATTTATGTGCACACTTCGTACTGGCTCACTTCTGTGTATCTGGGCCACATAGGAAGTCATAACACCAGAGCGGAAGGGGTGTTTCATGTGGCCTGGTCGTTTTGGACTGGTAATGGTGGCGCATAATATGTTGACACGTTTACTATAATCACTGTGACAGACAGGCGTGCTGCAAGAATTGTTGATTTATGTTTTGAAACATTTCATCTGGACTGATGAAGGTCCCATTTAGAAACTAAAGTCTTATTGGCTCTGGCTATGCTTAGTGGACACAACAAACGTCACCTTACTTAAGGCTAAACAATTGCTGATTTTCGTTTTCTTCGCTTACTCAATCAGCGCATCCCCTGATTCAGCATTATCTAATTTGTGTTCCCACGATTGAAGTTCACTGTTATTCAAAAAACGAAATTAATACTTCTAATTCAGAACTATGTTCATTTTATGTTTTATTTTTCTGAAAATTTGTTCGCTAATTTTCCCATCTCAGCAAAGTTTGTTTTTCATTGTTGCAGAAAGTAGTCTACTCAACAAAGAGACAGTTGTTGCTTTCTACTTCGAAACAATTCAACTGGGGTCATGAAGCCCACATTTAAGAAATAAACAAGTCATTTAATCATGTCAACCATCCAATTTTGAGGCCCTGCAAATTAGGCTTCAAAATTAAGCATCATATTTAGTAAACTTGTAGGCAAACTTAGACGCTCAGCATCGTTTCATTTTAAACTGTAAGTTTCAGCTGAAAGCAGGATAGTTTCATTTTGGTTCTCAAAAACGAATCAACAGGTTTTATAGGTTTATTGAAGATTTTAGTGGCCCGAAGTCACGCACTCTGATATACTGACAAGAAACAAACAAACAAAATCGAACTTTTCAACTTTTTTCTGGCTCATAGTGTCTTTGCACGACAGCAATGATAGATCTTGCACGCCGATTCGTTGACAATGTACAGTTGCTTATGATTATTAATGGAGTTGCCAGGCAGAGCTAAGTGTTTGCGGGCTATTGTGAGATACACTTAAGTTGTCGGGCATAATCCTTTAGCTGTTAGCAACCCCGGTCCCTGTTTCAAGGGTTAAATTTGTTTCTCGCTTGATTTGTGTATGAGCATTGATGCTAACACTTGTAATAGTTTGTTGCGGGAAAAACGTGTTTGTCTGCAGGCATTCTGTTTTTTGATGGTTTTGGTACTAGCGTAGTAATTTTAGTTGTAGTTTTTGTAGCAGTGCATGGCTTCGAGCCAATCTTTAATAAACAAATTCCTGCCTATAGCGGATTAACGATTAATCCGCTATAGGAAATGTAGGCTATAGAAGTGCAACAGTTACAATAAATATCTAGAAAATATATTTACCACAAAGACCAGGATACTTAGTAGAACATTTTGACCATCCTTCAGGGCAAGCAGTACAAGGGTTTCCAATCTTGTACATCTCAAAGTCGATAACATTTCCTCTGAAAATGAAAGTGCAACTCTTGTCAAATATTTTACCTATACAGACACATCAGTTAAATATCAAACTGAGTAGTAAACGTTGGCAAAAATTGACAGAAGGCCGAATTCAGGTATCCTCGTTAAAAATTAACTACTTCAAAGCCAAGAATGGTTTGATCTATTGCTAATTTAGGTCCTGCTAATGTGCGCCAAAAATTTCACCTCAAGAAGCACACCGAGTTCACCAACTCGGTAGTTTCCGTAAACACAACAGAGCTCACAATTTTCCATTAGTTGAAACGAATTTTTGAAAATCTGGAAAAACTAACGGAAAAGAAACTTCATCCTATTTTGGAAATAAGTATCTGAACATCTCAAAGGAATGATTGAAAAAATCGAATTAGAAAATTGGCAAACGAATTGTAACAAATTGGCTTGTTTGTACTGCTCCATTTTATTACTTGGAAGAATAAGGAAAACACTCGCCGTTTTTTATTAGTTTTACAGCTTTTTTACGTTGGTTTCGTCCTTTTTTTTTGATTTCGTCTATTTTCATTTTGCTTTCGTCCATTGTTGTAGTCTGTACAAATTACATCAATGGACGAAACCAAAATGAAAGTGGACGAAAGCAAAAAAAAAGGACGAAACCAATGTAAAAAAGCTGTAAAACATATTGGAAATAATACGACTTGACTCGTTGGACTCGGTAAATTCAGTACTCGTCTACGTTGTTAACAAAGAGTATCGTAGTGAATGGTGTGCTAAAGTATGAACAATTCGTAAACAATACGTTTAAAGTACGGTTTAAATAAACCAAGGTGAAAATCAGGTGGAAAAAAAACAGACGAATCTCCACATTATTTGCTGTAGCATTTAGTCGATGCGAAACCTTAACGCTGAATTATATCTACCCTTTACTTGAACCAGAAAAATAAAACGAACCCTCCTGACGTTTGAGACAAAGTTTAACGGAAGTAAGGTAAAAACACGAAAGCGTGCACAAGCTTTTCCTATGTATAAGGGATTAGCTATTACGATGTTTAGTCCATGCTCTTTACAAATATTCTACTTTTGAACATCGTAAGTAACGAAATGGCTGACTTATAATGATGTAAGCGTGCTTCTTTTCCAAACACATACTAGCAACAATTAATAGAATTCGCTTGTAGAGGACGTTGTAGTAGTATATCCTGACGTCATAGCGTTAGCGTCTTGTATCATGAACTAAAGTTAGACACATTTCAACGCTCTGGTTAAAAATAATAATGCAGTACAAGAGCTGGAATTTAGTGGAAATCGAGCATTGCTCACCGTGAAAAAGTAGTATCAATCCAAAAAAAAATAGACAAACAAGCGAAAAGTTAGTAGAATGATGTGTTAATTTACAACTTTTAGTTGTTGAATCAAAATCAAAATCTGCTAGTGTTCATGTCTGACAGGTTCCGCAGTTTTCATTGTCATATTCCGAATGGATTCCTGAGTCCAAGGGTGAGTCCTTAGTGTGTTGCAGACAAGGTCCGCATAAAAAGGTTCACAAGGTCCATAAAATATTTTTGAAGACATCTCCTATTGTAATACCTGGTTACAGGCATGACAGTTTGCAGCAAGAGCAGCGTGTTTTTTTTTTCTGGGATGGGATGGTAGCGCAAGTGCTCGTTGCACCAGGGCCCTCGATGAGCTAGTTACACACACCACAGGCGTGTAACTGAAAAATTTCAGATTGTTTTCAGCTATTTATTTATTAATCCTGCAAAACATCATACCTGTTGTAGGCCCATATATTTTTAACGCAGATTGCTAATAGCTCGTTCTTTTGTGAAACTCCTAAATGAATAAAGTCTGAAATTCCTAAATCCTAAATCGTGCCAGTGATGCCACAGGCTGCCACTGACTGCAGTTGGTATCCTATGAAAACGTTTTATGGAGCTATTGGCCTTGTTCGCGTAGTTTCGAATTCGACTAACTTCTAATTATACTATGGTAGCATTATACTCTTTGTATGCTACACTTTGTGTTTGTTTATTTGTTTTTTTAATCAAAAGCAAAGCAAGAAGGCTACTGTATCATAATTGCTAATGTATCATACAGTTTTGTTTCAAAACCAAATGTCAAATCCAACAGTTACAGAGTTCCAACAGTCTTGACTGTCATTCTGGGATGCTATTCACGTGTGCACCACAAAACCAGCCAGATAACACTAAATCAGTAACGAGTCGCTTGCATTAGTTGTTATTTGCAAACTCGCTCGTAATTATCTTCTTACAATTGCTTTTGGAAGCTATAGGTACTTACCCTGCACCATAGTTGCATACATAAAATCTGACGTCCCATTTCCCATCTTGGTAACCAGCAAAACCACAGCCTACCAAACTTGTGTTTGCCCAAGCCACCTGCAACAGATGTAGAAAGGGATCAATTTTGTCTGAATATTTGCATTAGAGACTCTTTGGAAACTGCAGGAGTATCGTACGCAACAAAACAATACAAAATAATAAACGATCCAGCAATCACTACCATAAGTTAAAAATTATGATTTTTAACAAAAAAATCATAATTTTTTGGTTTGCAGACGAAATAAGTGTAGTTCTGGGTAAACCGAGTGATAAAATCTACCGGATGAACATGTATCTGGCCAGTATATATATATATATATGTATATATATATGGCCAGTGCGAGTTGCTGTTCTTTTTCTTTGGGTCAGTGAAAGTGACCACGTTCAGGTCAAAGAACCAACTGACACTGGTTTGGTTAGTTAACGGGCAGCAACAACTGGAGGGCGTGTCAAACTTTAGATAGCTTGTGCCATCGTGAAAAATAGGGTTTCAAATCCTAGTTTTCAATTTTTTTCTAGCCAATCAGCGTTAGTATATCAGCGGACCGTTGCTAGCAGCAGCAGCCTATCTTTTAACGCGTGTTTTTCGAGTTAGTCAGCCAAAATTGGTAGTTATTCAATGGTTTCCAGGTTCACCACATGCCAACCAGAGGCAGGGGCGTACTGGCCATACGGGAAAACGGGAGGTTTCCCGTGGGGCCTGTGCTCCGAGGGCCTGTTGGGGGCCTACTGAAAATATTTCATTGTGACTGATTTCTACGAAATGCCACAAGAGAGGGGCCTACGGTAACCATTTCCCCGGGCCTAAATGGCCCTACCAATACACCCCTGACCAGAGGGTCGTTTGGAAGCAGGCTTGTATGGCGTAGGCATTCCAGATAGAAAATCTGACATAAGGTTATCTTTGCCTGGGGTGTGTTGCGACTTAAAGTTGTATCCATTCAGAATTAGGGCCCATTGCTGTATGCGGGCTACCACCATCGCTGGAATGGAAACTTTGCTTCCTAAACCGAAGCAAAGTACAACAAAGCCTTCTGATCAGTTTGCAGTACAAATCTCCTCCCAAACAAGTACTGATGGAAGCGTTTTACCCCCAACACTATAGATAATGCTTCTGTCGAACTGAACATAACCCAGTTTGGCTTTGCTCAAATCACGAGAAACAAAAGCTATAGACATATTTTAAGAACTCACCATTGTGTGCAAAATGCATATGGAGAATGCCAAATGGAGAAGCATTGTGAACGAGTTTGATAGGCAAGTTTGGGTCATAATGTGCTAGAACCATGGAATCCAAAAAAACTGCCTTAGCATTTTGTATAGCCTTCGAACATTCTTCGCTCCAATTCAAAGCTATTTTTAGAGATAAAAGTTTATTAAATGGAGCCAGTATGGTTACCAAATGAGGAACAAATTGGCCATACTGGTTCATAAAGCCCAAGTAAGACTTTAATTCTTGAATGTTTGTCGGCTCAGGAGCAAGCTTTACAGCATCCAAAACTTTGAGCTGATTTCAAACATCAAGTTGGAAGCCCATATAATTGATTTTAGGTCAGCATAGTTTGCATTTGCATTTCTTTAATTTAATGTTGCTTGACCGCAAAGCCTTACAAACTTGGAATATGTTTTATCGTGCCCTATTCTTTTCCTGCCACAAGAACATCATCAACAATATGGTACGTCCCTCACCACATATATAATGCATTTTTGGAAGATGCCGGGGTGCACTTGCCAGACCAAAAGCAAGTTTTTGGAATTGAAATAGGCCCTTACAGGTGTTAATAGTTAAAGGAGCCTTTGATTCTTCCTCTAGTTTGATTTGCAGAAAGCGTCAGATAAGTCTATGATCGAAAAGCTATGACAACCAGCTAATTTACTAAATAAATCTTCCGATATGGGTACGGGATTGTATTCGCCATCCAATTGTGAATTAACTGTACCTGAGTTGTCCCCAACAATACAAACGTAACCGTTCGGCTTGAACACAAGTACTACGGGGGTAGCCCAGGCACAACAATCACTGGTTTCAAGATACCCTCCCGGACCAGTCGACCAATTTCTGCCTCTACCTTCTCTCTGACAGCCAACGGTATGGCCAAGCCTTACAGTATTTTGGTGCGGCATCTGGTTTTAGCTTAAACTCCTTAAAACCTTTAAAGGTATCTAAACCAGGTGAAAACAGTTACGGAAACTTTGCAAATGCTTGCTCATCTGACACAAACTGAATATCTTGTAAGTTTTCTGAAGTTTCTAAATCATTTATAGACACAGCATAAAATTTATTAATGTCCAGATTAAATTTCAACATCCAACTGTGCCCAAGCAATGCTGGTTGTTCGCCATGACATAAACTTTCAGTTTGGTCATTGTGAGTAACATTCAATTTGGCTGTACCTAAAGGTTTAACAGTAGCTCCAACCAAAGACTTAAGTGTAACTTTAGTCGCGTTTAGCTTGACATTACTGAAATGTTTATGATACAAACTTGCAGGCAACAATGTCACGTCTGAACCCGAATCAACTTCAAGTGGATGTTCATGGCCGTTTAACTGACAATGAACTACCCATTTGTTGCTGTGTACATTAGCTACAAGCGAGTTACTCTCATCAGAATTAGGGCTAAATTCGTCCGAATCACAATTAGTACCGTCCGAATCATAATTTGATGATTCATCAACCATATGAGCTTTTTTTACGAGAATATTTATGGTTTTCTTTTTACTAGCTGTCTGTACCAGTATAGTTTTATAAGTTTAGGTCCAGCTTAAATGTCCAACTCCTCTGCAGTCTGAGCGTTTGTGTTTTCTGAACCTGCAGATAGCTTTCACGTGGTTTAGGTTGCCACAACAACAGCACGTAATATCTTTCTGACTTTCTTAAACTTATTTGGACGTATCTGTTGCATTACGTGTGTTGAGGACCCCTGAAAATAACAGACATTTTTCTCAGCAAGTTCTTGGGCAAGAGCAAAGGAGCAAGCAGAATCAAATGAAACTTTGGATGGGTCCAAAGCCAGAAGTTGCTTCAAAATATCCACCTGACTTTGTCCCATCTGTAGCACCATAATTATAGTTTAGGGTTAGCTTTTCAGTTCTGTAATATAGTAGCTATAGATTTCCCTACAGCCTTCTCTCGTCATTGGAATGTGACTCTCTCGCACAAATAATTGGGCTTCGGGCTTCGAGACTAATGTAATGCAGTTTCAGGCGTTTTCTGCTCACTTGGTGAAAAATAAACGTCCATTTAATGTTAAGAAAAAGCAAAATAATGCTAAGTGCTTCTGTTGTGGCTACCCCAATCACGTGAAAGCCGTCTGCAGGTACAAAAAGCACACATGCACAGCTTGCAGGATTGCTGAACATTTAAGCCGCATTTGTAGGTCTGGCAAGCCTGGAAGGGACAGTGTGGCCTCCTCATCTCATAAACCAAATAATGGTACAGATGGTTAGCAAAAAGAAAAACCATAAATCTTCCTGGAAAAAAACACATATGTTAGAAGAGTCTGAAAATTCTGATTCGGACGTCACTAGTGATGATGAGGAAAGTCTTGACTCTCTTGATAGTGAATTAACACATTGAGCTCGAGTGTTCAGAGCAACAAAAGATTGTTCACTGTCACCTCAATGGTCATAAACTACCACCAGAAGCTGACTTATGATCAGATTACACTTTGTTGCCCTCAAGTTGGTACTACAACTACTTTTCAAATGCTAAACTGAATTCTACCAACATTACTGCATAAAGTCTTGGGTGGGAGCAGTGGTTAAACCTTTTGGAGCAGTAATTGCTGTAATTTCGCCTGGTGAGCAACTAGCGCTCCTAAGTCGCAGTTGGATGGCAAAGTTTAATCTGGATGAAAATCAGTTCTATAAGGTTGAAGGTAATAATCTTGAAACCTGGGTAGTCACAACAGAAGCCCAACTACACAGTGCTACTTATAAATGCTTTAATGCTTAAGGCAACATGAATTCAAGTCGCATGGAGTTCAACGGACGTAAGAGAGGTCCGCCTATCCCAGTGACAGGCTGCAAGATTTACCCTTTGGTATTAGTTCAACTTAGTAAATTTGTTCTGACAAGTCAGATAAATACCTATTATTACCTTTCAAGGACTTGTAGAGTGAATCTGCTCAATTTGACAATCAACATTACATTTGGGAGAATGTGTGCTAATCCATTTACCCATTGACCAGACGCAGCTCTTATCCTACTGCTCTAGGAAGGAGGGCCATGCCGACGGATACTTGATTGGGAGTGGGTGGAGGAGATACCTCATTTTGCCAACACAAATTAGTATTTTACCACAACGTATTGTTGTTCCTTTCAAATGATAAAAAAAAAATACCTTGACAGAATTGGAAAGTTTTAGTTCACGTTTTTGCTTTAACTGAACCGGAATTTTAAATCGTGGTGGCAGTTGGTAATAGGAAAAGGGGCTACTAGTGAACAAAATAGCCAACACAGTTTTCAATGTTGCCAATTATGCCCAATTTTCATGATTTCGTGAAGTTAATTGTCTTCTGGCCTCAGCCCCCAAATAATAGGCGGGAAACAAATTTTGTTTTATACATATTTAGTTGACAGTTCTGCATTTATAGACACACCCTTTATCATGGTGGTGATGTTCTAACAGACAAAGCCTTCTAAAACTAAAATGACCAACTCACTTTTTTATTTCGCCAATACTGTGCACAATTTTTTCGTGAAGTTAATTGATAACACGACTTAATTCGATGACAGCTAAGCGGGAATCTTTAATAATCATTGATTTATGCAGTTTAACTTAACGTTTGTTTTTGCATTAAGTAAGATGCATCTCGCATAATTCCAGCGAAGTTGGAAGGGGGACTCGTCCGTTTACACCCCCTCCCCTTCTTCCTGTCGGTACGGCCTTGCCGTGAAAGGGTACTCTTTTCATATTCTGACCAACAAGATCCTGCGTTTAGCACAATGGTTAGTGAGTTTCTGTGTAACTGTATGGGATTATTGTATTCAATTAGACTTTATGGCTGAGGAAGGGTAAATCACATCGGCTGATCCACCTAAATACTCTTCCTACCTGTGTGTATGTTTCGTATTTCTTGTTGTGAACGTATTGGGTTAGCAATGAAGGTGAAGACTTGAACTCCTTCTCGGCATTGTACCAATTGTTGATGGTTACCTCCCAGTTAGGAACAAGATCGGGTCCTCTGGCTGATGATGTGGAACGACGGTGTCGCCGAATGTTCTGACCCACTGGAAATCGTTCTGAAAATAGAAAAAAATTAGTGTCTCCTTTGAGTCCTCTTGCCCTCCGCCCACGTTATCATCGAAAACAGAAAATGGGACTGAAAACGGGGGTCTGTTGAAGTCCAGGCAACCATTCAGAACAGAATCATGTTTAATGAGGTATATGTTCTCGATTCGAAAGCAACCAACGAGAATGGTTACAGTATATGCAGCACCGCGCACTTGGCCTCCGTTGCCAGACAGTTGCAACGGCCATTGGGGTCCCTGGCGGCATGCAGGCGATCATTGGGCGACCATACTTGATCCGTCTTCATTTTTCACCACGTGATCGAGAATTATCAATGAAAAACGGACGTGGGCCGCGTGGCATGTCGCCGTGTTTTTTGGCCGCGACAACCACTGGCTGCACCACCTCACTGCCCAGTGCACGGGGGCCCTACGACGAAGCAGCAAAATAGCAGCAACTACCTTGAATCATCTTTGCGTTATGAGCGAGGAAGCAGATTACGCAAATTGAAATGCAGCTAATACAAATTTGCGTCAGTTAGTTATACAGGTTACCGTTAAGAAACTGTAAGCGCAAAATATGTAAACGTAAAGTAATTAAAGTTACCAAGCGAGCATAATTATATTAAAAACAAAACAAACAAAAAAAAGAAACATTTATAACTTCCTATCGAATAGACTGGCTTAGTTTAGAAATTATCGGCCGCGTGCTTTAAATTGCGAGTGGAAGAAAAAGCAATCCTGGAAGTCAGCAGAAGGACACATTATTGTAATGCGATTAACCGGTTTTTAATTTACCCGCTTCGGATGCAATGTTAGATTTGTAGTTCTTGAGATTTAAATCTGGTTACGAAACAATATCACTGCAAAAAACTTCATCCCAGTTGATGAAATACTGAGATAGAAATGTTTGAAATTTGTGCTTTAAAACATTAGCAGTCAAAAAGTTTAAAACATTTGAAATATTGAGACACAAATGTGTGAAATTTGTGCTTTAAAACATTAGCAATATGAGTCGCAGCTAAGTTAACAGTAAAATCCCCACTAGAATGTACCTCCAAAACTTCCGCAGTTTTTCAAAAGTCAATTTTCGTGTTGTAAAGTGCGAAGTGCTTACCTATTTCTCTGCATTCAGGGCAGTCGGGACTGGCTTTGCATTGTTCCGCCCACTTTTGTGCGACTACCGCTAGTTCGTCATCCCATTCCTGTTCAGGTAGGAAAAAAAAGCACAAAAATATAAACAATCAGTTACCTAACCAGTCGGAGAAAATACAAAAGATAAAATGAGCAGCCATGCTCGTCAAATAGGAATTCCTGGAGTTCATTTAATAAAATAAATATGCACAGTTTTCCGCGAATATAACATCCTTTTATTCAGGTGCCTTTGGTTAAGCTTGATAAAACCGTGATAAAACTAAATTTAAAAAACTTTCATTATAATTTACTAGCCACATCACTCGCTTAGCTCGCTCCGTTGGCGCCGCCTCGCTTCGCTCGAAAAGGTTCCTTATCGCTACACCTCTTTAAATAAGGTTTAGATGACTATGCATTTTGTCAGGTATTCGTCTATAAGTGTCATCGCATACTTGTAATGCATGTATTCTGCATGTGCCTCTTGGACCGACGCTCAAGGATATTCTTGTTGAGACTCGTAAGCCGCTGACCGAGGTATCACACCAAAAAAGGACAGAATGTAGTGTGCACTTTTCCTTTTGCTTCATCTCATAAACCAACTAATTGGCCTAAAAATTGTGGCAGTTCCTGTATTAATGTCATCCCGGAATTGTAATGTTATCGTTTTGTATCTACCTATTGGACGTTTTGTGCTGGGGCCAATGACCTTTTATCCGACGTAGAAAGTCGTCGACTTTCACTACTTTCAAGTAGCCTTTAACGTAAAACTGAATTTGGTTTGTTTTTTTATTTTTTTTATTTTTGTATTCGGCAGTAGTTATTAATTTTGTTTACATTATTCTATCATTAAAAAAAAAACTGGCCTGTAGATCTACAATAGTAGGCTAGCCAGGAAGATGCTGCTTGAGTGTATGTTAAAATGCTGCAAACCGCATTTATTTATCTTGTCCGGTTCCAATTTACGAAAAATTCGAGTCGAGATTTGAAGCTGTGCAGAATTACGCTACAGACGAAAATGTACTGTTGGCATCGAGAATGCAGTTTTGGGGCTTACTACACGTTAATTGATGATAAAATTGGTGGCAGCTTGTTACCTTTTATGGAGCATTTGTTTTTCGTACCGTCTATAAAGCGTTTACCACCGTTTGCTAACCACTAGCAGTTCAAGTTCTTTTGCGTAAATACGCAAACTTTAGGAAAATGGCGAGAAACGAAATGTTGACGTGATGTTTAAAAAGTATTGTTGTACATTGTTCTTTTCCTTGTTTTTATTTATGTAACATTTATACTAAAGCCGGTAAAAATTATTTAAGTGGTTCTCAGGAGCGAACGCATGGTTTTTTTTCTTAGCGCATATGAAACGTTTTTTTCACGCAAAAAAATTCTCATCGCACATCAGTAATTTCACCAAACGTTTTCTGGAGCCGATGACCACATCAGCTCTCTGCTCCATTCACATGATCGCCTCGAAACGAATCTAAGGATCGTTCAGATCGAGGCATGTCACAACTAAAAACTTAGATCTAAAGAATGACTTTTATCAAATATGCAACTGTTGCACGCTGATCCTGACATTAAAACATACATATTGTGCTCCACAAGAAACGTAAGCTACTGATTCAGTTTTGTTTGGTAAAAAAAAAAAACCACCGCCCGCATCTGTAAAATCACGAATAAAACATAAAAAAAAAACACCGCCCGCTCGCGTCAATTTTTTTCAACACCGCTCATGAGAACCACTTAATTAATTTTTAGCATCCTAATAAACTTGGTTATGTATTGCAGCACTTCCTTCGGACAAACCGGCAAGGACACTCCGTCGACTGGTAAAAGTCCTCTTTCATGACGTAACTAGTGTCACTCGTTGAAGATAGCGTTTATTATTTTCGGGGGCTGTGACCCATGAATGGTATCGGTAGTGTACAACCTTTGGAGGTATTCTGTTAAACCTGTGTTGCAAGCAGGAGGAAGGAACCCAGTGGTAAGCAATTAATTGTATAAGGACTTCGGTCAACCACAGGAAATTATGTGAGTCTAATAGACTTAAGACAACTGGATTAAACGACGAACAATTAAGAATCAACTGCTGATACAAGCGTATTTGTTTTAGAATGTTGTCTATATTTGTTCATTCGAGTAATTACATATGTTATTGAAATTTCAAGTCTGGCTACAGTAATTAGTTTAAACAACATAGCCGCACATTATCTATAAAAATGAAACGAAATTACTGCAGCAGAAAGTTTCCCGTTGCCGCCTGAATCTTATTGTTGACAGTTTCGTTTTGGTTAAACAAGGCAAAAATCTGCATCATCTTGAATTTCAGCCTAGCTTAGGGAGCGTTAACACTTTGTTATAGCAGTTTGCACCTTCCCTTGTCCCCCTTTGTAACACCAGTGTAACACTAACATTTCATTTCCTTCCTTCCCCTCCACCCCCTCCCGCCCACCAGGTGGGTTTATTTATTTTTTAATGAATTTGTTTTTATAAGCTGTACTTAATACCTAGTGGCGTAATGACCAGTGATTTTCCAAACAAATTTTTAATTCGCAAACAGAAAAATAGTTTATCTGAAAGAATTTAGCTAAAAAATTTAGAAAAAAATTAGCATTTTGAGAAAATGAATCTGTTACGTAACACTTCGTCATACTTCTCCTCCCGTATCATAAGAGACTAGCGGAGTCGCTCGATCCGCTCGCTCATTCCGCGACGTCTCTCTCCCTCCCCCCCCCCCCTCCGTCTCGCCCCCTACCCCCTCATTAATTTGCCGTTCGGTCGGTAGATGGCATCGTATGTTTGCGCTGCTGGCCGTTGCGTTCCGGGCGCAGCTACTATCTCAGCGGGCCTTGGCTGCTACTCTGATAATTTGCCGTTTCATCGGTAGATGGCGGAGATGGCATCGTATGTCCTGCTTGCTGCTGCTGCTGCGCTGCAGATGCCGGTGACTGCGTTGCGGATCTTGTGTAATTATGTATATAGATGGTTTCACATTTGCACAATCCTCCTCCTCCTCCCCTCCTCCAAACGTTAAGTAGTTTACGACCCTGTGTCTGAATGAAGAATTGATGACAGTCAAAGTAATATCAAACTGGAATTGCCGAGCAAAATTGACCCTTCTAGCCTTCTCTCGCCTTCTAGCACCCTGGCTTTGACTGTCAGCGTCACAAACGTCGAAAGGATTCAATTAATAATTTGTTTTTTATAAATGGGGGTTTACTTACGAGTTGCTTCATATCTGCGGCCTTGGGTTGATTTTGGCTTTTACCAGCAGCAATATCTGCTCTAATTGTGTTGTGGAGCTGTAGTATTTTGTCAATATCGTCTTTGCTGACGCCTTTTTCCAAAATTTTACATGAACCCGAGGAGAGACACATCGTGTGGCTGGGAGCAAATTTGGCGTATTTACATCCTGCTACAGCCGGTATCAATAGTAAGACTGCCAACATTAAATTCTTGAAAAGAAAAAAAAAAATTAAAAAAAAATAAGACATAAGCATAATAAGACACAATAACAATTACTTTAGACTAGCCATATCGTTAATTCGCTTCGCTCACTCCAGTGGCGTCGATCCATGCTTCATTAATTTGTTTGATTCCAAGAGCATCGCAAAATCGATGTTCGGATTATTTCGACGCAAACTAATTGTAATTGTTGCTCACAGTTTGTTCATCGCATTCCTCAACAAGTCTGCATTTCCTACATCATTCAAATTATTCGATTTGTTGTTTGCACGTTTGTACGTCTTCTCCCCCAGAAGTAATCCCCTACGGAGGTGAGAGAAGAAAGATTGAGAGAGCAAAGCGAAACACACATTGAAAAGGTTTAGTTTACGTGGAATTCGCTCACTTTTGCTCGCTCGATCCACGCACCTCCGTGCTTTAGAAACACGAATGTTTGACACCCTTTTAAAACCAAGTCTATGGGTTTAATTTATCCATGCTTCAAGTCAGTTGACACGAAACCAATTTTAAGATCTCTGTGTGGTATGTTGCAAAATACGTTGTCCTTTTAGATTTTTGTTTTTGCCTACATTCTCTTCCATAGCATCTCAATGCGTAACTAATAACTTCAAGACAGTTTGTTTCTCACGAATTTTAATCCGTGCATGAACAAGCTATGACGTCATGAACAAACATCATGAGGGTAAACAAAAATTTTGACGTTATTTTTGCACATTTTTTCGCGTATTTGAGGGTCATAATATCAAGTTACAGCGATGAAAATAGGCCTAACCGAAGCGCCATTTAATTATATTTCATTTGGTCCGACGCCCATCTTTGTAGGTCCCTTGGTTCGAAAGGAGTAGAGGTACAAACACGCACGCACATCATACGTTTTTAATGATAGTAATCTACTTTCGCAACGCATGCTTACTTACAGCGAGATAATTCGAATTAACTTTTAAATAAATCCGCCCGTTTCACTTGTGCGCCCACATACATTAACGGAAAATGGTAGTAGATTGGGGTAACGAACACAAAAATAAAATTAATAAATAAAAATACAATTGTATTTTGTAATGAGTATTTTCGTTTCCCCATTTTAAGAATTTTAACTTAAAATGTCAATTTTTCTGTTACATTTATCAGTATTTATCAGTCTGTTTTTTTTTGTTTTTTTAATAAATGATATTTCTTTGATTCTGAACTTTCTGCTGAACTTTTGGCGTGCATTGCCGAGAACCCATAATTCTTTAAATACAGGCTATCTTTTTCTGCTAAACTGTATACTGGTCGGAACGTTACGATTCGTTTTAGTAAAGATGTTCATGTAGCAGTTATCATACGAAAACCAAAACCCCACAAGGTAAAGGGGGCGTACTAAGGTTTTCGCCATAAAAAGTAGTGATGTCAGAACCCCAGTTGACGCCACCAAGTCTGTGGGCCGAATCGAGATCTCTCAAGCATTACTGACAAGCACCAAGGTGTCAGTTAAGACTGAGTGATCAGGGCTGGGAGGAGAAACTTGGTGGCTTCCAGTCGGCTTTGATACCCTACTTTTAACGGCGAAATGTAGTTGGTTGGTCCCTTTAGCCTTATGGGTGATTCTCAGATAATGTCAAATTTTCATTTTGGAAAAACTGAAATTTTTATTATCACAAAACTGTTTTATTTTTGTATTTTCTGCATGTAGAATGGCTATTTTGCATGAATTTATGACTTGCAAAGAAACAAATTTCACCAATAAAAAGTTATGGGCCTTAGAATTGTGTTGAATGTGAAAAAGCATCATTATCATCACGCTGTTTTATGGCTGCTTTCAATAGTTCCTTGACTTGCATGGGTTGACGTTTTGATATATTTGAGTAACCAACCACCATGCAAACGAAAATCAAGGAGATACTTCAATTGACTGAATAAGAATCGCTATAATTTTATTTTTTGGCTGCAATATTATAATTTTCCAAATTTTACATCAAAAAGTTTCCTTTATTGACTTACTAGCATCGTACCCGGCTTCGCCCGAGGATTTGTTTGACCCGTGGTTGTTTCCCAGTATTTGCTCGGTGCTGCATGATCGTTCACTGCAATAGTAAATTTTTCTTTGTGTAACACTCCTCCTTTCCGTCAAATAGTGGGTGTAACATAAGCACTGCCTCACGAACGGGCATTCCCCGTTCAGGCCCCTCCCCACTCCCAGTAGCGTGCGAAAAATAACTGTCCTTCGTACATGACGTCATTTAAGACATGCATTTGCGATGACCGCGCATAGAAAATTGTTAGTCGAGACAAAATGTGGCAATTTCAACTTTAAGGGTTTAAGGGTTTAACGAGCGTTAACCACTCCTGGTCATCTGCCCGAAGCCCTAAGGCCCTATGTCTACAACAGCCAGATTCCCAGGCGGTCACCCACCCAAGTATTAATCCAGCCCAATGCTGCTTAACTTCGGGGATCTGACTTCTTTTCAGGGCAACAAGGTCCCAGTTTAAACTTCAAGCCAAAGAATTGACACACTCGTACGTTTTCATTGTTTCCCTTCCGGGGGTCGTCGTTGTGGTTGCTTCATTTCTGCTATGAGACTTTGGTTTATAATGTAAGATTCTGATGCCAAGAAGACATTAAGTAAATTTGTTCAGATTATTAATCATCAGCAATTAGGTAAAGCAGGCATCGCTACAATTTAAAGGATATACCTTCTCACTATATTCGAGCATTTTGTGCGAAATAGCCTCTGCATTTTCAACACACACATAGGTTAGAGGGAACGTAGAAAAACCGTTTCTCGCGAAGGAAAAAAATAGGAAAATGAATGTCTTTATAACATTTACACGCGTCTGAAATAAAATTGAAAAACTGAGCAATACTGGAAAGCCAACGGGGAGGCTTTTGAAAGAAACCACCGTAATCCTTTGCAGGGCAGTGTGGTTTAAAACAACATCTACAAGTCGGGGAAAAAAACTAAGTCTCAAGGAGTTCCACAAGCTTTGTGAGACGGCCCCGGGGACCCTGAGCAAAGCGAGCACCAGCAGCCCAGTGGTCAGCGTCCTCGTCTCCAAACCAAGTGAAAAACCGGTTTGAATCCAGCAACTGACCAAAGTCTCAAGTAACTGGAAAAAAGTTTGAAATATGAGCGGCCTTCGAAAGGTTAAAAAAAGCCATACTGTATTATTTCTTTATACCTGCAACAATTACGATTGTGCGTGTGCACAGTTCATCTTCTTCTCCAGAATTAAACGTGTCATAACGTGCGATTCCTCAGAAAAATTAGATTATTAATTTACATTTTCAGTAGCGCGCACAGACTGCGAAGAGGACATGGTCAAAGTGTTACAACATGCCTGCAAGTGTTTCCTCCAAAATCACCACGCTACCCTCTAGAAAACCCCTGAAAAAATTTTTTTTCATTATCCGTATTAAGAAAAAAGATTTTTCCTGTAAAAATAATTACAAAAATAAATAAAAATACAAACTAAAATAAAAAAAATACCGTAATAACTCCGTTGTTACACGCAAATTACTCCTAAGGTAAAAATGAAACTTGTTTTTTTTATTTTTATACCTTACCTGGTTTGCGATCTTACGTAAAAATCGAAAATGGGTTTATTCACATAAAAAAAATCACCATGAACGCAACAACTACTTCTACTTTACGTAGTGCTAAGGAAACAAAATGTACAGTAGATGATTTATTGCTGTTGGAGCTTAATTGTTAGAGTGTAATTGTTGTCAGATGGTGGCTCACTAGCAGACTGTGTCTTTTAACTGAAACGAGCTTATACATGATTTCAGCATACTGGTGTAAATTCCCCATGCGGTAGAAATCTTTGTAAATCGTTGGAATCAGGTGTCTTGGGTCCAGTAACGAAGAATACCACAACATTAAAGTTTGAGAAGGTGTCCTAGGTGGAGAAAACGTTTATTTGGGTTACTGCCTAGCAACTACTACTACTACTAGCTAAGGTCAGAGCTCCCATCTTAATTCTCAGAGAGTATAAAAACACGTCTACAGCTCGTTAGGAAATATTTGCATATCTTAATTTTGGCACACATGTAAAGAGTAGTAGGAGGAGTGTCTTTTTGTAAAATGGGGGTTGGCGCTAGAAGCACATGGCCCTGAAGTGATGCGTAAATGCAAAGTTATTGCTATAACCATTGTTTGTATTGTTATCCCACAGTCTCTTATAACATGATTAAGTGTTATACGCGCACCGTTTCAGTAGGCCTACTTATGTACCGCAACAATTCGCTCGAGTTTTAACAAAATAACTATTCTAGCAATTATTTAACTGTTAAATAACATCGTAAAAATAAATTAACCTTGGTTGCTGGTTGGATACCGTTCAGTGAGTTTTATAATAGTCGTGATATCAAACGCCAAGCTCTTTCTCCAAGCTAATCCCACCGAGTAATAGTTCGAAGGTTAAATGATATATCTGAAAATTGTTTACTGCGCAATTTTCAATTGGAATCCTTAACAATCCTTGGAATCCTTACCAAGTTTTGTTTTAGCGTAGATAACTTTTTTTTTGTCCAAATTGATGAAATTCATTTTTTTTCTTAGTTACTATGATATGGAAACACCAATCTAGTTTTCTGGTCCATTTCTTTTTCTTTTTTTTTTTTGGCTTTCGTTAGATTTTGAGGACAGCAGTCACCTTTTTTCATTTCATTAACATTTTTATTAGTATTGCAGTATCTACTTCCAAACGCACGAATTTATTTAATTGTTAGTTTGGAAATTGTTGTTGGCATTTCATGCTCTAATTGTTGTCTTGATGTGTTATCAGGGTGATTGCTATGTTGTAACGGTTTTGTGAGTGTTCTGGTGAGTAGCGTAATCCTCTTCATGTTTTGAGGCGCATAGCGACAGGCTGAGGCCTCAATAAAATTGCATTATGGTTCTTACGTCTAGTCGTGTTCATTGTTGTATTATTGAAAAGCAAAATCACGAAAACTACGGAATTTTAGTTTATTCAATGTTCAGATTGGCATTGTTGGATAATAACGATGTTTAAAACAATGTAAAACAATCAATTTGGTCCTTTGGAGCTTCCTGCTAGACTGGGCATGTAGTTACGGGCTGTGGCGCCAATAAATTTTCTTTCTCTCTCCCTAACTCCTGAATCACTTGACCAATTAGAAAGCTCCATATGAAAAGGGCACATCTACAAAGCAATACCTGTAAAATGAGCTAAGAACCAGCTTTATCCACCGCATGGAAGAATTTATTTTCGTGATACAAAAAAGGCGTTAGTAGTATTTAGTAGTTAGTAGTAATTAGGCAAATATCGACGTTATTTACGTCGTTTTTTCAACAAGAAAACTTTAATCTGTGTCCTCCCGCAAGTCACAACATAAGTGACTTTTATGTTGTCAGGCGACCAAAGTCTACCGATCTAACAAGTTTCAGCCTTTTCTGTCGCATTGTTATTTATCCTCAGATGGCTGAAAATAGCCTAACTGCCTTTGCTGTAAAGACACAGCGTGTCTAGTGGTCGCCATACTCATATATACATATATGTGGATGTTATCATTTTATCTTGTCGGGCGTACGCAAATATCAACGATATTAACGTCGTTTTTTCAACAAGAAAACGTTAAGCTGTATCACTAACAGTGACTTTTATGTTGTCAGGCGACCAAAGTCTCCTGATCTAACAAGTTTCAGTCTTTTCTGTCGCATTGTTATTTATCTACAGATGCTGAAAACAGCCAAACTACCTTTGCTGTGATGACACAACGTGTCTAGTGGTCGCCATGCTCACACATATTTTATATGGATGTTATCGTTTTATCTTGGCGGACGACACACTACCGTGTGTCTTGATGTGATATTTGAAAATGGTAGCTAAACTACGGAAGTTACAATAGGAAAGAGACTGGGAATCTATATTATTGCCAGGAAAATTTGAAACACGTTGCAGAACGTGAGCACAGGGTCCAATCAAGTAGGGAAAAATTAAATTTTTTCAAGTAGGTATGTCTTAATAATGTGCGGAGTTTGATTGTTACGGTAGACATATGCTATAGTGTGATGCCACTAAGTAGACGATCGGCCAAGTAAATGAGATTGATTGCGATTGAGTGAGCAATTCCAGCTTCATTGCGTGAGTAAAATTAAACTCGGGAGGAGCAGCTGAAAGGAGACGCGCTGATTGAGTTAGCGAAGTGAACGAAAATCAGCGTTTGTTATAGCCAGTGCGCTCAAAAATGGGATTGAACAAACTTGAGCATGTGAAACATGGGCATACAATAAACCAAACAGTGTCAATTTGGCTGATGTAACAGATAATTGGGCAATAGCAAATGTCAAAATTATGAATGAGAAAATTTATACACATAAAATACCTCCAGACAAAAAGGTAGAGGTAACGATTAGACCGGTGGGATTGTATTCACAGGCCTATGCAAGGTGTAATATCCACCCAAAACCAAAACTGGTATAAGAGAAGCCGCCAAGTTTCCGAAAAGGGTCGGCCCTTGAAAGTAGTAATATCATTGAACCAGGGAAAAGCTGCCAAGGTTAATCCTATTAGCCAAGTTAATCGCATCGAATAATACCTTGGACGTTAAATGAAAACTTGAAGATTACTACCGCTAGTAGCAATAAAACTTAAACTTAAACTTAAACTTTTCAAATAACTTTAACTATTAGTATGTGCGATTAACTTGGCTAATAGGATTAACCTTGGCGGCCTTTTCCTGGTAAAATGATATCACTACTTTCAAAGGCCGACCCTTTATGGAAACTTGGCGGCTTCTCTTATACCAGTTTTGGTTTTGGGTGGATTGTTACTTAATAGAAAGTAGATACAACACAATCTAGACACACGCTAGTGTGTCGCGCCAAGTTAGGCAACAATCATCACAACAAACATCGCATCAGTTCAACTGTCGAGGTTGTAAACCATTGTAGCGCGGCGCCATAGCGTCAGTGTCTTATATCTTGAAGCATAGTTGGGCACATTTCAGGTACTTGGGGAAAAATAATAATGCGGTACAATAGCTTAAATTGTGTTGAAATCGAGAGCAATGACCCACCTGACAAAAATTAACTCGTGTAGGAATGCCAGCTAAGCTGCTTTCAATGCAAAATCTGACCCTCAATAACGTTGTAAATGTGTTAACTAGCTAGCTAATTCGCTCATCCCCATGTTAAATCCCATAGGATGATTATTCATCGATACCGAGATAACGGGGAGGCTTCCAGCTATGACATTGGACGAATGGGTGCAGTACAATACGAACTGCATACCATTTATGGTTTGGAGCCTGGGGGCGTAACAGGGATGACGTGGGAGGGCGCGTAAGTACGAAAATATTGTTATAACCATTGTTAGTATTGTCGGCATCGTCTCTCATTGGACGGCCAAAGTTCGGACAATGAGAACGTGGATACTGACGTACGTGCCTAGACACACACTAGTGCATCACGATAAATTTAAAAAACGTTGCAAAGAAATTGTATTCACGTCCAATTCACGAAAAATAAACCAGCTGTAAAAACAAAGCAAAATAAACAAAGCCAAAAACTGGTAAAGAGGCCACTAAGTTGAGAGTGGTTCGGCCCTTCAAAGGAGTGATATCAATACACCAAAACTAACTAAATATTGTAATACAAATTACAACAAAATTAAAACCAAACCAAAAACCCATAAGGAGGTGACTAAGTTGAGAACGGTTCGGCCTATAGGCAAAAGGTAGTAGCAAATTGTTGAACCCAATTTCTTGTTGACGTGGCACTTTATAGTACACATGTGCACAGTAGTGGAGTTGAGCCAATACACAATTTAAAAAAAGGAGTGATATCATATCAAAAACCAAAACTGGTAAAAGGGGCCGCCAGGTTCCGAATTGTTCGGCCCTTCAAAGGAGTGATATCAATACACCAAAACATTCGCCAACTTAATCGCACCGAATAATACTTCGGACGTTAAATGAAAACTCGAACATTGCTACCGAAAGTAGCAATGTTCTAGTTTTCATTTAACCTTCGAACTATTAAGCGGTGCGATTAACTTGGCGAATGTTTTAGTGTGTTGATATCACTCCTTTGAAGGGCCGAAGCATTCGGAACTTGGCGGCCCCTTTTAGCAGTTTTGGTTTTTGATATGATTTGTATAACAAGTGCCAAAGCAATAAGTTTTATTGTTGCGACTTGCGACAAAGTTAGTTTAGAGTAATGACAACGAATGATAACGCTAACACGGAAGTAAGACCAATAATTTCCGCCACCCTAGAATTACCCCCGAATTTTTTCCACACCTGTTTTTTCCCCCAATATTTTCCATCTCGTTTTCACCCCCAACGACACTCAAAACCTCTAGATCTGGGGGTAAAACCCCTAATCTGGCATCACTGCAGAGGCACCTTCCAGTTAAAGGGCACAGCAAGTTTTAAACTAGGCACTTTTTTTTTTGTGCTCTGACTTGTATTAGTTTTTCTGCCCCTCTGCCACTTTTTTAATAGCCTTTTTGCCCATTTGCCTTTGTAGGCATTTTTAGGGCTTTTTTAGGCATTTAGGCCCATTCTCCGGCGCCGCCGCACCACAACTGTCGGCACAAGAAGGCCATTATTTTTTTTTGCAAAAAGGGCGTTTTGCGAAAAGGGCAGGGGAAGTTCCCCCCCCCCTCCCCTCCTGCCCCTCCCTGTGCACGTCACTGTTCATGTTTTCTAAATAAAACACCAGTTGTGGTCTCCAGGCACTAGAGATTAAAGTTTTATTTCTTTTCATCTATATTCCACTTTTACGTCACAGACAAACATTACCACGGTGTCGGGCGTGCTGAGATGATGACTAACTAACTATACGTGTGTCGACTCTGGTAGCCGCGAGCTGTAGTGTTACGTGCATAACATAACACAGACAAGTGGACTGACGGTCTGCACCAAAACCCAGACAAAAACAAAAAAGCAATACGAAACCAATGCTCACTAAAAAAAAAAAAAGGCAGTTAGTTTAGCATAAGGAAACAACCGGTTCGTAATCTGTAATGGAAATTACAAAAACGAATGATGTCAATGTCATAGGCTCTTTACACCGTTCTTCAAATCCGGAATATGATACACAAACCCGCTGCTCTTGCATATTTGGTGAATGAAACCAAAATTACCACTACACCAAAAAAAATAATAATAATAAGTTGGAACTACCAAATTCAATGTCAAAATATTTCTGATAAAATAACGTGAACGAGAAGCCAAAAAAAAAAAAAGTGATCTCATACAAAAACCAAAAGTGATGAAGGGGGCTGTCAAATTGAGAATGGTTCTGGCTGCAAAAAACTGATATCAACAAACCAAAACATTCGCCAATTTAATCCCACCACTAATCGTTCCGACGTTAAAGGAAAAACTCGAACAAAACCAGCGAAAGCAGCAATGATCGAGTTTTCCATACAACCAGTAATAGTCGGTGGAATTAACTATATGTAAATGTTTTGATCTGTTGATATCACTCCTTTGAAATGCCAAACCATTCTTAACTGGGTATAAACCAAACCCTTTTACTTACCAATTTTGCTTTTGAAATCAAATATAATTCTTCTCACTCACTTTGTATGTCCTCCTAATTTAAACGCGTCAGAACGCAAACTGGAGTATTACATTTTCACTTTTTTGACATATTAATATATCTGCGATACCGAAGCTATGACAAGCCATTTACTTACGTCTTTTATTACAGAATTCCAGATATCTCTAAATCAATTACAGATATCTGTAATTCATTTAAAGATGCCTGCAATGTAATTACAGATATCTTTAAATGAATTAGGTATATCTGTAATTCATTTACAGATATCTGCAACTGTTTTTTTTTTATATATTTAAAGAATTACAGATATCTTTAATTAAAATAAAGATATCTGTAATTCTGTAATAAAAAACGGAATTGCTTGCCCTACGAAGCAACGTTCTGAAAATTAACAATATACGTAATTCCGTCTTTATTTTCTAGTGCAATCCTGGGCATACCTACTTTTTCAGATCCAGTTTTAATTAAAACGCTCCAATAAAACTTCAATTAATTTGTGGTTGATGTGGCGAATAAGCAAAAATCCGCTCCTGACAACGAAGACAAACCACAAATTCATCAACAAATAAAACGTTATTTACGCGTGACTGTTTATGCAAGACGAAAAATAATTTGTGAAAAACTGCATACTGTTTCCTTTGTTGCTGCACTTACGGTTTGTCTTAGCTGTCGGGAGCAGATTTTTAGTTATTCAAAACGCTCCAATTTCAACAAACGGATGTTTTCTTTTTTGATGCTAATAACACTGACCCTCTTGATTATAATTTAACCTGATTAACGAGTAGTTCTACAAATTTAACCATAAAATCCAACAAAAGCTTAGCCTACCTGAAATACCGTTGCCCGAATCATGATGTTATTCTGCCTCATACTATTCGCTGAATAAAACGAAAACAAGAAATACAGGCTATGCATCTTGACGATGATTATGTAGGCAAAGGTTATCGAGTGACGTCATCAACTCTAGACGAGAGTTAGTGGTCAGCCCCCTTTCCCTTTCGACACGCACGAGGACTGGACAGGTGAGTTTGTAATAAGGTACAAGACGGCAATTTTCTCCAAGTTACATTGACCTTGGGCTAGGAACACGCAAAATGTGTTCGCTAATTCATGTTAATTAGTTAAAGTTCATCTTCAGACCTAAAAGTGGCCTCATAGACCGACAAGCTATTGCTTTTCCCGGAAGATTTTTTTTTTCTGTATCATGATTGTTTTTGTTTTTTTTTATTTATTTCAATTTTCGTTTCAATTTTTTTTTTTTGCACACAAAGATTGAGTGGCACTACCCTATGGGGAAAGTTCAAACCATTGATTCTTAAAATCTTGCGTTCCGAGAGGTTTTTGTCCCCCCATGGTAATCGTATTTTTAATCATATCATCCTTCTATCGGTTGCGTTGGGGTGAATCTAAGACGGGGAAGGGTCAAGGGCAGATCCAGAACGAAGTCATGGAGGGGGCCGCAGGATGATTTTTTTACGTTTTTGTGCATTTTTTTCGTAATTTAACTGTGTTTTTCAATTTTCAGCGTTTTTTCCGTATTTATTTGCCTTGGACGGGGCCGCAGCCCCCTCGGCCCCTCTTGGGTAGGGTGAGAGGCAGCGCAGGGCCCAGTTGCAGATTTTCGAGGTTTGTTTGAATTGGAGATGAAAAATGTTTGTCAAGTTTTTCGCTCAGGAAAACTCGATAAGGAAAACTCGGTTTTGTTGATGATGTGGGCAATAGGATGGAGTATAGAAACCTTTTTTTGGAATTCCTCGTCGGCAATGTGGGGAAAGTTGCTATTAGACATGACTATCACACATGAAAAATTCATCACTCTGGGGTCATATCTTGAAGTGCCCCAAGGGCCTTCAAGTTTAACATTGTACAGCAATGGGCAGAATGGCGAAAAAGGCAAAAAAAGATGACTGGGTTTTAAATTTAATTTTAACATTATCTCATTCGAAACACTTAAGACTAAGAAAGGTAGCCGTAATTGCCCCAATAAATCTGTTCTGTGCAACAGTGTAAGTAGTAGTTATGGGCCAAAATTGCCTAAAAAGCCATTTTGGCTAATTTTCGATTTAAATTATTCCCACAGTTTAGTTTAAGATAATAAAATTCTTTGTAATTTCAGAATGCTAACGTAGTTTCTGAGAGAATCGAATGAGACAATCTTAAAGGGACACCCCGGCCTGCCTTATAACATTCAGCGTGCCAAATTACAGCTACGAGCAGATTGTTATCCGAGCAATTACAGCGCCAAGGTCGGCTGGAGTGGTAGCTGCGTTTCTCGCATAGCTGCTGTCTCGGTTGGCATTGGGAATAGTACACGAGACAGAATCAAGTCAACGATTGTGTCGTCACAAACCGGAATGATCCTCATATTTTAAAATCACAATTTATAATTTTCTAGGCTAGTGTCTTATAATTTTGCTTCGGCGATCTATTGGAATAATTAATTTTAATTGTTACCATATTAGTCTATTAGATTTTAGATCTCATGGTAATTATTAGAAAATTAGTAGATGTACACACAGAGATGAAACGTCATGATTATTGTACGCGCGCAATGCATCATATAGTTACGGGTCGTTCTTAAATATAGTTAGGCCTAACAATATTCAACAGAAAATCTCCCAGATGCTACATTTTAAAACTATTTTTTTAGCAAGGGATTGACTAACTGTAAGTAAATAGACCTTTGGGGCCGTACTTGATGTGGTGGATCGAGAAAATGGTGCTGGGAGGTATATCCCTTTAAACTGGGCGCGCCAGTTCTTGAGTCCTCTAAAAAATTGTCATCGACTTTCTTTTGCCAGCAGCAGGGGAGCGCCCCGCGTGTAAACAGTATTTTAGACTGCTCTGCGGGAAAGCCGACCTGTCAAATGCTCAAATCCGCTTGTTGGTATCTGTATGCTATGCCAGCAGAAAGGAAAAGGTTTTTTTTTTTTCCTGGCAGGCACGAAATTCTGCTTTAAAAAAGGTTTTTCGTGGTAATAAAAAAAAAGGAAATATACGTTGCAACTGAAGGCAAAGCGACTAACAAGAGGTTAAAAAAATACTTGTTTCTATTCTTTACCTTTAAAAGAAAATAGACTTCGGGAATAAAAACCCTTAAGAGATTCTTAGTGTGTGTAACACTAGGATTTTACGTTGTTTTCAACTCAAGTTTCCAAACTTATTACTACTGCCACTCGTGTATCTCCATGCAAATCCACAGGCGCACAAGTGAACAACTACTTTAGTTGTTCATTTGTGGTTAGTTTTGTCCCTCAGACGAAACTAATCAGAAACAGACCAACAGTTTCACTGAACATTTTATATAATTCTTGTTCCCTGAAATTGTAGCTCAAATTGTAGTTCGTTTTTCTTCTGGAAAACTCATTGTTTACTTGTGCGCCTGCACAGTTGTAGATTTTTATGGAATTACGAGCTTGAGGGTTGTTTTTTTTTTAATGTTGAAGCTGTCTTTGTAGTTATTGATTTTTCCCTTTAAATTGTACGAAAAATATTAGCGGTGTTCTATACCCAAAATGTGAGGTTGGGGGAGGGGGGAGGTCGTTCATTTTTTAAATATATTATTTATTTAGAAAACATATATGGGAAACGACGAACGTTTATTCAGTGCTACGAGATAAAACAGGAAGTCTGGCTCCTATCACTATTTGGTCGCCCTGAAAAAAGTTTGTTGCAATTTTGGCTCTGAAAAGAACATTTTGTGTGGCTTTTGAAAAAAGCCTTTGTTTGTATAAACAGTCAAGCTCAGGGTGAGAGACTCTACCAAAGGCTGTAAGAAAGGCACTGTTGGGCAATACATCTTGCTGAAATCGACGAGCGACGTTGAGAATTCTTTCCTGGCTTAACTGTTGATAGTTCCCTTGAGGAAGTTTAGAACGTGGTGGAGTGGCCGCCATTTTTTTTCCCACGCTGTCGGTGAGCCTTGCTGCTAGTACAGCGCACTCGATAATTTGCGTTGTATCATGGGAGGACTCAAGAACGGACGCGACCATTATAAAAATTAGATTTTAAAACAGGCAAGTCATCATTTTTGCCCTTTTTGCTGTTCCGCCCATTGCCGTACAATGTGAAACTTGATGGCCCTTGGGGCACCTCAAGATATGACCCCAGCCAGAGTGATGAAATTTTGTGTGTTTGACAGTGATGTCCAAGAGCAACTTTCCCACACCCGGCCATAGAGGAATTCCTAAAAAAAAAAAAAGGTTTTTGCAATCCACCCTAGTGGGCAATGTCACACTATGGACAATTATTTTTACATAGCTTTAGCTAACCAGTTAAGTATCCGGAGTATTTCGGGAAAAGTCATTGCCCTGGCCTTAAGAAAGTCCTTGTTAAAAGTTACTGTGTTTTTTTTCTTCTGCATACATACGCAGCGCATGCCGACTTAAATATTAATTTAATTTGTAATTTGTAATTTGTAACTTTGTCACCCAAATACATGTGACTGGATAGGGAAGGACTGAAAATCGCTGACACCCCACCTAAAAAGAAAAAAAAAAGTATAATAATAGTAATAAAAAGATATAGATGAAATCAATAATGTATTAAAGGCAATCAAAAGTACTTAAACATGCCTGGTCAGCTAATCCCTCTGCGATACCAAGCCAGGCCTGAAAGCACCGACATTTGGTGCCAAAACCACGTCTGACGACAAAACCATTCCATACACTCATCACTCTAGATGAGAAAAAGAACTTTATACAGTTCAACGTGGCTTTAGGTTATGGTGTTATAAATTTGAGGGGGTGCCCCCTGATTATACTTTCAATTCTTATTTAAAAAAAGTGACCATAATTTATGTCGCATTGGCGATGTAGGAGGGAGTGCACGAGCAAAAGGTCACATTTTAGTCGTCGTAGTTCCAACGAATCAGCTAATAGGCCACGCAGTCGTTCGGAATAATTTAGGCTTGGAGAGCCCCCACAGTTGCTTTCTGAATGCGCACTTCACGGATTCGACATTGTCAATGTCACCCACGAAGTGTGGGGACCAGGCCGGGGATGCATCTTCCAATATCGGCCTGGCGAAAACACAAAATGCCCAACACAGGGTTCTACGATCGATTGAATTGGTTGAATGTTTTGAATTGTTGAAATCAGGGACGTCGGGAAAGCCAAAATTCGGAGGGGTGTAAACCAGGTTTGCCGAATTATAAATTTACCAACTTGATTTAACGGTCGCCTCTTTCAATTTACCAAAATTCGCCTATTCTGTGCGCATGTCTGCTATACCTTTACATTCCCCACACGTACCTGTCGTTCTACACGAAAACTCTAACTATTATAATAATTAATATTAAAAAACGCTTAAGCGTATAAAATACGGATGTAAGCCTTAAAAAACTTAAAGCCCTAAAGGAACAG
>JAHWFP010143613.1:0-16894 GCA_023313725.1 Lithobius niger | reverse complement strand
CCTTGTCCAGACCTACGTTTTAAGCTATAGAACTTGAAAATCGGTTCAGTGGTTCGGTCTCCAGGTGAGGGCAAAGAGTCCCAACAACAACAACAACAACAACAACAAGAAATGGCCATGCTGTGGACGCCGAACGGTTTGATTGTTGTCATTAAAATTTGTAATGTGGTGAAATAGTTACGACACGACCCCAAATATCGAATTTCATTGGTCTATGTCAATTCTGGGCGAGACTATAGGAGTTCAAAGTTTGACGTTTAACATGGAAGTTCATGCTGAGGCTTACATAACGACCGGTACCGCGGTCCTTAATTATATTTTATGGGTGTAATAGAACTTTTAAGATCAACAATGATATTCCATTGAAGTCTAGTTATTGGCAATCGTTATTTTTATCTACCGTTTTGGGAAGGTAGCAAGAACAATTAGTTTTGCGTCTATCAAAAACAAATTATTAGTTATTTTTCCCAGTCGTTTTGCCGACTGGTATAACATTGGAAGGGTAAGACACCCCTGCACCCCTTTCCCTGTAAAATCGTCTAGGCTTGAAATGTAACACTGGTTATTCGCACGGAATTCCCTCGCATTTAAACTTTCAAACTGGTGTGTGAGTTATCAGCGTGAAGTCTGTATTTTATATTACATCCTTTTTTTAGTCTTCTGTACAGCCGTACCGGCTGAGAAGACTACTGCAACGACTTTGTCCGTCCGTCCGTCGCTCTTTTCAACTTAGCAACGGTACCAGTTATTGACGACCATTGTTTACAACGTTAGATTCAGTGTGAGAAGTTAGTTAAATAACATGGCAAATTAAAACATCGTTACTTCTCATAGCTAATACATTAACTACGACATTAACTTCGACGTAACTAAATTAAATAATAACATTTGATCGTCGATTTAAAATCCTAAGGTAACACTCAATGAAAAAAAGGATTTTAGTTTCGTTTAAAATAGTCTTACCGCATTGTTGCATGAATGAATAGGCTTACCGTCGAATCAAATTCTCCATTAGGCCTATGTTTGCTACTTACGAAATTAAAACTGTATTTATCGTGTCACACCACAAGATCCAGAACAACAACAAGAAATGAATATTTTCAAATTTACGTGTGGCTCCGTACTTTTACTCTTGCACGGAATTGCATAAAAGTTGGTATAAAGGCTCCTTTCGTACCTATCTACTATCTGGCCAAGTTTGGTATTAATGTATTGAATAGGAAAGGAGAAATTAATAGTTTTAGGTATGCTGGAGAGATAACTTTAATCATCATACACGGCGATATGATTAAGTCCTCTCTCCATCAAAACTAAAACTATTTATTTCTCCGTGTCTATTCAATATATTTCGAACAAACTTAGCCAGCTAGTAGATAGCAACTTTTCCCAACTTTTAAGCAATGCCGTGCAAGAGTAAACGTTGGGAGCCACACGTAAATTTGAAAACTGTTCACTTCTTGTTGTGGTTGTTCTTGTGCGACACGGTTTCAGAAAAAAACTACTGCGCCTACCTAAAATCTGAAACATGATCTTAGCCAGAAATTTCCCTAGGCTTCATCCTCAGAGAGACCACTTTTTCGATTGGTCCATCCATTCCGGAGTTACGGGTCCCTGAACGATCATTTTGATTGTTTTACATTGTTTTAACCATTGTAATTAGGGAACAATGCCACTCAGCAAAATCCAGATTCATTCTTCGTGCACGTGTTAAGTCTTTGCTAAATAGTGTATTGTTGGATGGCGTCTCGGAACTGCAGTATTGCGCTCAGGTGGATGAAGGGACACTGCGGTAATCCGGGCAATATCCTAGCTGATGGGCTGGTCCGTGAGGCGAGAGCTGAAACTTGCCCGCTTGTCACTCCGGTGCTTTCCCGCGGATGCGGCGACCCATTGTTAAGCAATGGGCGCTTGCTGAGTGGCAAAAAGAATGGGAGGCATCTGATGCGGCTAGGGCTTTTTACATGATGCACCCAATGTGTGCTGTGAAGTCCAAGATGGACAAGATGGCCTTCTGTGCAGCCAAAGTGCTGTCCAGGCTACGCGTTGGGCACACCTCACTGCGTGCGTATCAATTCAAGTTCGGCTGGGTTAGCACACCAACCTGTCAAGTGTGCCGCGAGGACGAGACACCGGCTCACATTCTAATTCCACTGCAGAAAATATGATAGGATGCCTGTGTTGTTGGCCCCCTGGGTGCGTGATTTGCCCACAGTTCGGGATCTGCTGTCACTCATGAGTGGCAAGCAACCGTATGTTAAGTTGCGTGCAATTGATAAGTTTTGTTTCGCTTAGATTAGTGTGTAGGCAGTTAGACGTCTAGTGTGCTGAGGGCTCTACTGCTTCCTCCCTGATCCGGTGAAGTTTTGATTCGAAATGTGCAGTCCAAAATGTGCAGTGATGGTGAATGAGTGTAGAGTTCGGAGCCCGCTGGAACTTTCCCTACACGGGAGAGAGAAGGCGGGTGTGTATCTTGTACACAGCGGAAAACGAAGCCAGTGCATCAGTGGCGAAGTGGAGTTGGAGCCCACTGGAACTTTCCCTTTATGAGAGAGAGAAAGTGGGCGGGTTGCAGTTGCTCAGCGGATTTTGCAGTAGAGTTGTAATGTAGTGCACCAATAGTGTGATGCGATGTAGTGCGGTGTAGTGTGCTGTGGTGGGGCTCAGTGTCTGTGTAGAGTAGCGGTGCGTATTGTATACACAGTGTAGTTGGGGCGTACAGCTTCGAGCCATGGCTCCGTAATAAATATGTTCGAAAGAATCCGTGTTTCAGCTAAACGCATATAGATTTAAACCAAACTAAACTACGTTGTAAATTTCGAGGCCGGAGGCTAGATAGGATAGAATGGCGTCTTTATTTCGTAAATGCAGACTTTCACAGCTGAGTTGAATTGTTTCAAAGTGGCCAGCAACAATCGACTGCATGCATAACCATTTGTTGCGCGATGCCATAGACGTAAAAGAGGTACACGGATTACAAACAAAAACGTCAAGTGTGCCGTAAAAAAGGGGTTATAATGATTGAAGTTACACTTTACTTGTTAAAAGATACACGGATAATAATTGATGATTTTTAATTGAAATAATCAAATGTACAGTTGAGAAAATTGCATCTGTTTAAGTGCTGTTGTGCTTTACCAATCATATTTAAAACGTAAAGCACAACAGCACTTAAACAGATGCAATTTTCTCAACTGTACATTTGATTATTTCAATCAATTTTTATCCGTGTACCTTTTAACAAGTAAAGTGTAACTTCAATCATATAACGCCTTTTTTTACGGCACACTTGATGTTTTTGTTTGTAATACCGTGTATGATACCTAAATACAATTAAAGCCAGAGCCCAAGTTTCAAAACTTTTCATGCTCTTACAATGGAAGAATAATGCAAGGCTACACACTCGACTACTTTCTTGGCTAATTTTTTTCACAGTTCTTCAGTTACGTCGTCTACTTTCCGTTCATCACCCTACTGATGATACATATATCACTATTTTTCACGACTTTTAAGCACTTTTCCAGGCATGAAATTTCATTATTACTTTACAGGACATTTCCAGGTTTGCAAGGACTCACACGAACCCTGAATTACCTGTCGAGCTGTGCTAAGCCCACTAAGCCGATTAGTTTTTTAACATTTTCCAGCGATGTTGTTTAACCAGTAGAATATACCAATCATTCATTCCCTGATGCGTCGCGTGCAAAAGTAAAAATGGTAAAAACATTTGAAAACAGCAGTAATGTTTCACGTGGGCTAAACAGTATACAGCAACACTGCAGTATCTGAAACCTTCCAGGAAAGTTTATTTGTGTTCCTTTGCTGTGTTGACGTCGGATCCGTTAATCCTTACCTTAAGCATCAAACGAGTTCGTTTTTGTTTTATAATTTCTTATATGTCGTCTAGTGAATTTTTTTACATTCTTTTAGCTTAGTGGGGACGTCACAACAGTCTCCACCATTTGTTAATTACGTTTACGTAAATAATCCTAGCCACGGTAGATTAGTAGGTAATGACTCTTTTCTAAAAACGTGTTATAAAATACATGGCCAGTATATATCCGGCACGCTCTAGAACGATATTAGGCGGGTAGGCAAAATGGCCGCCATGTCTAGTTCATTTCGTCGAGGTCTGTACTTCGAGGTTGCATCTTTGTACGGTGCGACGCGACATCTATTGGCAGATAGTGGCGGTTTTCGAAATAATAATTTAAATTTTTACGTAGATTTTGGTGGCAAATTTTTATTATCTATAAAAATATTTTTAAATAGTTTTTTTTAAATATAACTTAGCCACAATTAAGCTTTTTCTCTGCCTTTGCAAAAAAAAAAAGCGATAATTTCGTCGTCAATTTGTATGGAGAGTGTCGCCCTCGGTTGACAAAATGCGGCAACTAGACAAATCAATCGCATCAGCGGCGCTTTCGACGGCCATATTGCCAACACAGTCCCGTAATGCTATTTTTCATCCAAGATCTGGCCAGTACTGTGAGACCCCTGATAAAATAATACCTGCTTTCATCAACGGCACCAGAAGGCAGCACTTGGCAGGTTCTCGTAGGAGGCGAAACTTGTAATAAAAATGGCGGCATCGTTACCATGGTAACCACGTTAATAGCGATAATACCTGCGGAAATTGACGAAATACTCTTGCGTGGGACACATCCGAAGTTGAAGAACTTATTGTGTGTCCGAGTCAAACCGCATGTAGTTCGTTACAATAAACGTGACCACGGAAGAAGCGTCAGCCTGAATGACCGCTCTACTCAGAACGCTTTACGGAACACAAAACCATGGTTGCACTTAGCTCCACTCGTAACGACAACCCATTTTTAAATTGAATGTTGGATTTGAAAAAAAATAAAACTTGATCAGTCAGTTCTGATCTTTCTTAAAATTATTTTAATGTCCTAATCTGCCTTATATCTTTTAAGCGATTAAGTTTCCTTATCCTTATCCTTATCCTTATCGTGATCAATTTGTTTTAGTGACGCTAAATAGTTTTGATTCCCATGATGCTTTGTGCTTCCTGTTACTTGACGACAGCGCCCTCTGGCGGTAAATAGTTGAAAGCAAGTACTGTTTCATTTTATTGTTTACCGTTATCAGAGTAAGAGTGGCACTACCTATTTTACCCTAATCCTAGCGAAGAAAAACCTAAGGTTCGTCATGTTTAACTTGTGGATTCTACAGAAAACCCGCCTCGAGGAATCTGATGCTTCTGCAGCGACGTCACGCTGACGGTTAGAAAAATTTCCAGCACGTTTAAGAACAACTCTGGTGAGCTGTAGCCACAGTGCTGGAACAAATCGGTGCCATCGCTTCTTTTGTTCCCAATTGTTGTGTAGGCGACCCAAAGATTGCACAACGCAAGTAAAAATCTATATAAATGCCCATATTTTAATAGGCATGGAAAGATAAGACGATGTCTGTAAATTGGGGGTAAATGAAACATTATACATTTTTTTTTATTGTTTATTTTTTCTTTACACTGGAAACCGTTGTTGGAAAAACTACATGCCTAGTTTCCGGATCCCATTCATTTCGTCACAAATCTTTTCGTCACATCCACTTTCGTCACATTCAAATCGTCACACGCTATTCGTCACTCACACACTAATCGTCCCGCTTATTTCGTCTCTGCTTCAGCTGGTCACTCCGACTATACATCACATGCTATTCGTCACACACTGCTCGTCACACTCATTTCGTCACTTATTCAATTTGTCACTGCAACTATACGTCACACACTATTCGTCACGCTCATTTCATCACACCTTCAATTTGACACTTCAACTGTACATTACACACTCTTCGTCACACACTACTCGCCACACTCATTCCGTCACTCATTCAGTTCGCCACTCCAACTAAACGTCACACGCTATTCTCCATTCACTACTTGTCACGCCCAATTCGTCACTAATTCAGTTCGTCACATCAACTGTACTTTACATACATATTTGTCCACAAATTGCACAAATAAAAAAAAAATACTAAAAAGTGTATTTATGACACAAAACGCATCTGTGGTATTACTTTATAGCACAATGGCGTAAGAAAACAGTTATGGAAAATACGATGAAGCTTCGTATTGGACACATTTTTTTAAAATAATTTTTTATAAATTGGGAAGAATGGAAACTTGGGTTTTTCCTTTACTGGTTCCAAAGGGTGATTAATTTAACCTTGATCTGGAGCAGCATTCTGCTAATGAATTATGAATACATGCATTACTACATTTAGACAGTATTTTATGTAAATTTTCCACCAGATATATTTTCGCGCTTATTTCCCCAATCCCCATAGCCTTTTTTCCATGGCTCTTTCCATCAGGTCTTTTCATTCTGCTTTTTCCCGGAGCTTTTTTTCCGTGGCTTTCTTCCATCGGCTTTTTACTTCCATCGGCCTTTAGCTCCATCAGCTTTTTTTCTACGTCTTTTTTCCACAACTTCTTTTCCGTCAGCTTTTTTCCAGGCTTTTTTCTTCTGCGTTTTTCCCGCGCATGGCAAGAGCAGTTGCGTTTCCTTATGCTCAACTCGCAACTTGGAAATCGTTTAGTATAATTTTTGTGAAATGAATTAAAACATAATTCGATATGTGCCCTTCACTGCAACTATCTAATGGCAGGCTACTAGTTAGTCACTGGTTCGCCATATCCCGAAATTTACGGAAGTGAATAATGCATAAAAATGCAGCTCGGTTTACAAAAAACTGATAGCTTCACATCAGTCACGAGTAATTGTCGTGAATGAATTATTCAAAGATTGATGGCACTGAATGAATTTCTTAAAGATGTGTCATCTTACACCGCATTTTGCATGACTATTTCCTTTGCTATTTCTTACGCCATTGTACTATACAGTAGCATTACGCATGCTTTTCGTTTTATAAATAATTATTTTTATATTATCTTTAATTCTTAAAATTTGTTTGGACGTATAATACGCCACGTGCAGTTGGTTTGACGAAGTGAATGACTGATGAATTAGGCGTGACGAGTAGTGTATGGCGAATAGCGTGTGACGTAGAGTTGGAGTGACAAACTTAATACGTGACGAAATTAACGTGACGAGTAGTGTGTGGCGAATAGCGCGTGACGTGTAAAGTTGCTATGACAAACTGAATTAGTGACGAAATGAGTGTGACCAGTAGGGTGTGGCGAACAGCGTGTGACATACAGTTGGAGTGATGAAATGTATGAGTGACGAAATCAGTGTGACCGGTTGTGTGTGACAAATGGTGCGTGTGACGTATAGTTGGAGTGACGAATTGAAGGAGTGGCGAAATGAACTTGACGAGTAGTATGTGGCGAATAGCGTATGACTTATAGTTGGAGTGACAAAATGATTGTGACTAGCAACGTGTGACAAATAGCATGTGACGTGTAGTTGGAGTGACGAACTGAAGCAATGGCGAAATAAGTGTGATGTTTAGAGTGTGACGAATAGCGTGTGACGAATTGAATGTGACGAATGTGGATGCGACGAACAGGTTTGTGATGAAATGATTGGACACCCTACTTTCCAGATTGCGTTACGTTCCAGATTGGGGGGGTTTTCCTCCCAGATCTAGAGGTTTTGACTGCCATTGGGGATTAAACGAGGGTGAAAAATATTTGGGCAGAAAAACGGGTTGAAAAATATACGTTGAGGGTAATTTTAGGAAGACAGAATTTATTGGTTTTACTTCCATGTCACCTTGTTATCATTCATTAGTCCCCCCCACCCCCCACTCTGAGGAATTCTTAATAAATGAACATCTTACTAAATGTAGGTTATCGTCTCAAGCGGGAACATTAAACTTTTTGTTTTGTCACTTGTTAAACAAATTTTATTGTATCGGCATTTTTTTTTAAGTACCAAACTGTACGTTTTGTATTTTTAGCACTAAGGCAATGGGTAATTAATTAGTTGTTGCTGTCGTGGTGATGTTTTTTTTTTATCTGATATGCCGCCCGATTTGCATTTTTTATATAAGATCGCAAATTAGAAGGTATAAAAAAAAAACAAGTATCATTTTTACAAGTTTCAATTTCAGTTTCGCCTTTAGAGTACGTATTTATTTTTATTCGTATTTGTATTTATTTTTGTGATTATTTTTACGGGAAAAATGTATTTTTTTTTAACTACGGATGTTTAAAATACAATTTTTAGGGGTTTTCTAGGGAAGCAGTGCCGTGATCTCGGGGGCAAACGCTTCAGGCATTTTCAACACTGCTTCCAGTATAGTACCACTGGTTACTTACCGGCTGTTAGATGGCTACATAGGCTCACGAACTCCAATAAAAACTTAACTTTCCACTCGAAGTCTTTCTGGCACGTGGCTGAGAAAAGAGAAACGACTTCCTGCTTTCTCAGAATTAAAAGTATAGGTTAGAAACCCTGGGCAGCCCGCATGGATACACGCTACAAGTCGTTTGTTCGTCTGCATACATTTACATACATAACGTCGTGGTTACATCATTCCAGTAAATCCACGTGTAAAAGCCAGTCACATAGATTTTTACTGGTAAGGGTTAACTTTGGGTCACCTATGCGCAAAAAAAAATAATGGACGCAAGAGGAGAGTTAGGACCGATTAGCGACACAGCTCACCAAAGTTGTATTTAAACGTTCGTTGAATTTTTATCCCCTGAGCGTGATTTTCTGCAGACGCATCATCTCCGACTCTTCGAGGCTGTTTTTCTGCAAATCCGCCAACTAAAGATAACGGACTTGTAGTAGTTTTCTTCGCTATGAATATTTACGTATGTTAATATATTTGACAAATGGTGGCGACACACATATGTTCCCACCAAGCTACTAGAAGGTAAAAAGAAGGTAAATAAACGTATTTATCGGCCGGTGTTTAATTAAAATGTGTTCGCACTGCCGTTGACAAACGTTAGTGTAAAGCAAGAATGACTAAACACACGACGGTAAGCATCTAAACACATGACGTGGTACAGACACATCCTGAGAACAGAGGATACACGGAATGGTAGAATGGCGACTAATACAGCTCCTATCTAAAGGTAATAAGATCCGTGGTTAAAGGGTGTTCCGCAGTGCAACTCACATACACCACACTGTTCTTGAGACACTTCTTTCGTGACCCTGGCCGCCACTCTGCTCATCAATGAATCCAGCAAGTACGTTCTAAAACAAACAATGAGTGACGTCAATTTTGATGAAATCAGTCGCTTTTGGTGTAATATGTCGCTGATTTTCGCGGAATTATTTCACACGAGTCCCTGCTCGAAATTGTAAACCACAAAATAAACATTAACCAGATTGTAGAAAGACGAAACCAATTTCTGGGTAGTAAAAAAAAATTCAAAAAAAGACGCTAAAATTGTTGAGTGGTGTATCAAACCGATCTCAAGCTGTTGGTAGGAAAATTGCCAAGCTGAAGAAAAACTCCAGTGAAATACGGCTCCATTAGAAAAAAACTGTTGTGCGCATTTATGCTAATGGACCATGACATGCTAATGTATAGCTACCACGACATGCTGCTATACAAGAGCGGAGCGTGAGATTATATCTCGGGAGCGAAACGGTGGTTTCCCCGAGGTGAACAGTTGCGCCTACATTGTTAATCCTAACTCTTCTCCCTCGCTCCGTCCTTCCTTCCCTTTCCCTCCCTTACTTTTTTTTTTATTCCCTCCCCTCCTTCCTCCTGCCACTCTCCCTTCCTCCCCCTCCAGTTTTTTGCACGGAATCATCGACAATTTTTTTATCCCGATCGTTTCATTTTAATGTTGTTGGTTTTTAGGGAGTACAAACCCAAACTGGGTTATCTGCCATCCAAGAGGAAAACCCAGGATCTTTGACATGCCACAATTGACATGATCATTCGGCACCACAGGGCCCTTATACTGACCAAAATACCAGAGGGCAACCGAGGCCAGGATCGAACCCGGACCTCCCGGCCAGAAAGCGGTTATGCTATCCTCAACTACGAAACAGTTTTTCGTTGGTAATGCGGTTGCGTGTTTCTCGTGAACCTGAATTGTTGATCCTCAAAATTGTTGCATTCTTGGTTTGTTTGTGCAACACATTATTCATTATGTTTGCTTTGCTTTGCTTGGCGTTGATTTTGGAGAGCACGTACCCAAACTGGGTTATCTGCCCCACGACGATTAGAGAGACAAGGTGACACCACGCTATCTAGACACACGCTAGTGTGTCGCCGCCAAGTAGACGTTTTATTGTTGTTGGAGCTTATTTGTTAGAGCGTAATTGTTAGTGTAATTGTTGTCAGATGGCGGCTCACTAGCAGACTGTCTTTTAACTGAAACCAACTTATACGTGATTTCAGCATACTGGTGCAAATTCCCTATGCGGCAGAAAGCTTTGCAAATCGTTTGAATCAGGTGTCTTGGGTCCAGTAACAAAGAAAAACTCAACACGAAAATGTGGGAACGTGTCCTTCATGGAGAGAAAGTGTCATCAATAACGTTGATTTGTGTTACTGGTGACTCGTAACTAGTAACTAGTCCGCAGGCTCCCATGTTAATTCTCATAGGGTATAACGACACGTCTACAGCTCATTAGGGAAAGTTGCCAGATCTAAATTTCGGCAGACAGGTAAAGCGTCATGGGGAACGGCCTTTTTATAAAATGGGGGTTGCAGCTAGAAGTACGTGGTCCTGAAGTGGCTCGTAAGTGCAAAAGTATTGTTGTAACCATTGTTTGTATTGTCATCCAACAGTAGATTATAACATGCTTAAGTGTTACGCGCTTATCTTTTCAGTACCTAATTGTCAGAATTCATTGTTGTTGCAAATAGGTGGTTCACGAAGAGACGGAGTATCTTTTATTGCAAAGGTTTGGTCGTTTTTTACCCCACCAAATCCAAATCGTTTTTTTTTTACGGTACGCGAATTCAAAATGAATTATATGCCCCACGACCCGAATTACACAATTACACCGTTGGAATTTTTTGTACATTCACAGGCCTATGAAAGGCGTGATATCCACCCAAAACCAAAACTGGTAAGAGAACCCGCCAAGTTTACAAAAAGGGTCGGCCTTTCAAAGTAGTGATATCATTCAACCAGGGAAAGGCCGCCAAGGTTAATCCTATTAGCCAAGTTAATCGCACCGAATAATACTTTGGGCGTTAAATGAAAACTTGAAGATTGCTACCGCTAGTAGTAATCTTCTAGTTTTCATTTAACCTTCGAACTATTAGTAGGTGCAGTTAACTTGGCTAATAAGCTTAACCTTGGCGGCCTTTCCCTGGTTGAATGATATCACTACTTTGAAAGGCCGACCCTTTTTGTAAACTTGGCGGCTTCTCTTACCAGTTTTGGTTTTGGGTGGTTACAATTAACGCACACCAAAAACGATTTCTAACAATTGGTTTTTAACAATTGGTTTCTAACAATTTCCGATTGATTTCCTTTAATTTCCGGCTCAAAATATATAATAACCGATTTTTGATCTGAAAACAAAAAGACTTTCTGAGTAACACTTGGTCAAGATACAAAATTTCCTAAAATTCGGTCCAATAGATTTGGCGCAGGCCATTTTTTTTAACATACTAGCTGCTGCTCCAAGTGGAGCACCAGCCGTCACGATTGGAGCACCAGTCAACATCTTGGAGCAGTGGAGCCCAGCCGTAACGACCCCTTTCCTCGAAGTTCAAACTCATTTTGCAATTTAAAAAAATAATAATAATTATATCTATTAAAAACAAATATGGTGAAACGAATATGTGCAAGCTTTTGGTGCAAGTTGTTCATCACCGGTTATTTTCCGAAATTCCGAACGCTTCCAGCCCAATCTAGTATAAACATTAGAACTGAAAATATTAGGGTGGCAACGGCAGAGGCAACCAAATCATGGTTAGTGGCGTGCACAGGATGGGATCGGGGGACATTGTCCCTGGCCTTTTTGGAAAAAATTAAATGCCCTTTTTGAAAAAAAAATATGCCTTATTTTGCTTTTGTGCAGGATAAATGCTGGCGCTGCAGGCAGGAGAAAGTTCCTATAGAGGCCTATGCAGGGCAAAACTAAGAAGGCCAGGAATGACAAGAAAAGGGCAGAAAAGGGTGAAACGTTTACTAAAAGTTGCCCCTGCCCTCTCGGAGGTCTGTGCACGCTATTGCGTGTCTTCATTCATTTTCATTCTCATGGCAGCACAATGTAGTATACTCAGTCCAATCAAATCCTCCTAAAGTAAATGAAACACATTTTAAGTATAAGTTTCTGAGAACTTGAGTGCAAAAATGTATTCCGCCCCCCCCCCCTCCCCCAACCCTCTTTAACCACTCTATGGACCCAGAATCATGCCCATTTATTTACTATTTGGAGCACCACTTCATACTGCTTAAAAAATGGCCTGATTTGGCGTGATGTAACCACAAAGAAACTCCAGTGAGTCACCGCATAAAAAGCTATCCTCCAAATTAACTAAACAAAAAAACGGCTTTGCCGTTTAGAAAAAAAAAAGCATTAGAGCTTGTATCTCCATACTCACAGCCTGAAGGTACACGAATAAAAATGGATTCTAATATTCTAATGGATTCTCCCGATCGCAACGAACTATACTTTAAACTCCAATTCCAGGGAACAAGGACTGTTTTTACTCAGTGGTTATGTCAGAAAGTGAACGCAGTTTGTATTTAAAATGTTTAATGTTTATGTGCGTGTATGTGTTTGCGTTTGCATTCGTGGAGTTGTGGGGACATACGCACGTGTACATATCAACGTAGCGGGGACACGAACCCACGACAAGTAGCCGATTCACAGTGCTTCACAATGCAGTTATGGGGTCGTTTTTGTAACTGTTTTTGACCTCATAATATTCGTGATGTTGCAATATGCGCGTTATGGCGCTTAATTCGTGTATTAGGCTATACAGATTTTGTTAAATATTTTTCTGTGTTTGTTGTTTTTATTCTAAGCGTGTTTCGTGTGAGTGGCTATATGCGTATTTTGCGTGCATTTATAATCTGTGAAACAAGCAGAATCCTAGTTAAGGCAGTTTTTTTGCATGCGTTGGTGTTTGACGGTTTCTGTTTTAGTTCTAGTTCGTCGGACAGTGTGCGTAATTACGTGTTCATTTTGTGTATGTATTTTTCAACTTTCAATTTTGTAGGCGTTTTGCTGTTTATGGCGTCTGTTTTGTGTGTGTTTGTAGGTTTTCGTTCTGTTTTTTTTGTGCGTTTATATGTTGTTTTTTTGTGTGAAATATCGAACCGTTTTATTGCTTTGATTAGTGATGTGCATAGCGGCTGGCATGATACATTCCTTCCTCCCTGGAATTGGAGTTCAAATTATACTTCGTTGCGTTCGAGTGAACTCTTATCCGTTTTTATTCGTGTACCTTCACTGCTATGAGTACGGGGATACAAGTTCTAATGTTTTTTTTTTTAACGGCGAAGCCGTTTTTTGTGCAGTTAATTTTTTGGCTTTTGTTGTTTCCTTTTTGTTGTAATTGGTACGGTCTGGTCTATCATGTGTACGGAATGTCCATTGCCACCTAATTTTGTCTGCGAAAAAACCGAACATCAGAAATGCGTATTTATGTTCAGATTCCACCCAAGCTTTGCCCTATGTTTATTATTAAATTTGATGGCAACACTATCACACTAGCGTGTGTTTAGATTTAGCATGTGTCATCTCGATGGGTAGTTGATTCTGGATTGTAGCAGGCAAATGCAGTACCACGGCAAACAATCGCGGAAACAGTTTTATCCCGAAGCCCACATTGAAGAAGTAATTACTCAGTCATGTCGGCTGCCCAAAGGGATATACCTCTCAGCGCCATTTTTCTCGATCCTCCACATCAAGTACGGCCCCAAAGGTCTATTTACTTACCGTTAGTCTTTCCCTTGCTAAAAATCCGTTTTAAAATTTGGCGTCTAGATGATTTTCTGTTGAATATTGGGAACTTTATTTACGGTCTTCCAGAACGATGATGCTTTGCGCGCCTGCAATGACCTTGAAGTTTTATCTGTGTGTGCGCAGTACTAATTTTAATCGTTTGCTAATAATTACTATGAGATCAAAATCTAAAAGACTAAGGCAGTAAAAATTAAAATTAATTATTGCGATAGATCGCCGAAATTATAAATTATTATGTTAAAATAAGAGAATCATTCCGGTTTGTGACAACACGATCTTTAACGTGATTCTGTTTTCGTGTACTATTCCCAAAGCCAACCGACACAGCAGCTACGTGAGGAACGCAGCTACCACCCAAGCAGACCTTGGCGCTATAAATGCGCGGATGGTGATCTGCGCGTAGCTGTTATAAGGCACGCGGAATGTTATAAGGCAGGCCGGATGTCCCTTTAACTTTACTTTACTTTATTCATACTTAGCCTATACTAGACATACACCCCTGCGCTCATCCCGGCATTAACCTTTCTCAGGCCAGTAACAATGCTAACTCAAACAAGATGCAACAACAATGTTACTTTACCCGTGCCACACCATCGTTGCATCTTGTTTGAGTAAGCTATGTATCAGTTAGATAACGGCGTTCGGCAACAATGCGCTAAGAAAGCCGAGGTCGATCAACAGAGGCTTTTTTACCGCATTGTTGCCGAACAACGTTGTCTAACACACTTGTACAACGAGACCATTGTTGCGAGTCGCGTTCAGTCTCAAATTCCTGAAAGCCGACTACATTGTGGCTATACTATACATTGGCGGTGGCCAACATAGCCGACGATTTGTTTGATGATTCAGATAAAGATGTGTTGCTGTCTCAAATTTCTTTAAATGTGGAAGGTGAATGTGTTTCGTACGCTGCTGATTCTCCAGCAGCCTTAGGTAGTGTTAATAATCTTTGTTTTTTCTTGGGGTTCCGTGGCTTCATGGTAGTAAGATTGCACGGCGCTCTAGTACAACAATGATTTCATTGTTGCACCCGTGCATCTTCACGAAATTAAGGCACGGCTACAAGAATGGAAGAGTTGTACAAAATCCAATCTTGTGTGCCTCGCCTGTTGTTGCCCCATTGTTACTTGTTGCAGTATGGTCACATACTGACATTGTTAGCCGCTTCTCCGCCTCCTCTTGTCCACTTTTCTGAAAATTCTCATGCGCCAACGAACTCTAATACTCAATACTCTAATACTCAATGGGTTAAACTCATTTTGTTGCTTTTTCTGCAGCATTTGAAATGTATCAAATTTCATGAAACTCGGTTTGGAAGTTCTCGGGTTGTTATGATGCTTACGGACGAACGGACAACCCGGACAGCCGGGACAGAACGAACTAACGCTCTAGTGTGCCTGATCAGGGATAAAAACAAAGCCAGTAATTTGTTATGTAGCGTCGTAACCTTACTCCCTAACCGCAGCAACATAATAACTAACTTCCTCGTTTGTAAAAATCCTTCAGACGCAAATTATAAATATCTCTTTTAGCGCTGAGAAGAGACGTGATTGGGCCATGGTCATCGTGACGTCCTTGAATGCTCGCGCGCGTTGTGTACCTGGCCGCCAATGAAGGCTAATTAAGACACGATTAACCGCTACCCGTTGCGTGATTGGTCGGCCTGTCATCAAAGTTGAATTTTTATTGTAATTTTTTTTTTACGTCTTGATGAATGCACGATTCGTGAAATTACCATTTTTAACCCTATCGAATTACGATTATCAAGGGGCGTGATGCGGATCTGCCAATTTTCTCCCTATTAAAAAATAAATAACCAAGGCGGTAGGCATCATTGGTTCGTTGGCTATACGATGCGAATGGGGCATTCCAGGAGCGTTCTGGCCCAGACCGCTGGGCGGCTGTCGTTTGCCGGACGGAGGCGGATGGCATGTTGGTTGAAAATTGTCTAAACGTGACGAACATGCGTTTGGGAGTCGTTGTGCGTGTCAAGACTTTTAGTTTCTGCTTAAAGGTGCCTATTCACTGAATGACGGTTGCAACATCTAGCGCCGTCTACCGTTATTTAGTGCTATGTAGCACTTGATTTCAACAAGCGAAGGAACGCGCAAAGAAATTAATTTTTTACACAACAAACTAGCCACGGGCCTCCTTAATGATTGAATATAAAGTCGGTGCGTCCACGTGTACCAGGGTGCAAATGGTCAAAGTTAAAGTGGCACTATCACCGATTGAAAGTAGGCAAAATATGGCAACATCTAGCGCTACCTAGTACTATCTAGCCCTTGCTGGCTCCAAGCGTAGAAATGCACATCGGCATTTCTTTTAACGAAACAAACAAGCCACGAGCCTCCTTAATCATTGAGTGAAAATTGTGTACGGCCTCGTGCACCTGGGAGCAAGCTGCAAAGGTTAACAATATCACTGCCGCTAGATGGCGCCATGGTATTTTCGTTCGCTTTTCAATCGGTGGTAGTGCCACTTTAACTACGAATTGAGGAATAGTAAGCTAGCAGGTAATTAAAAAAAAAACATTAAACCTGCGACGTTTCGGGAAGCATTCATCCACTTAGCAAAAAAAAAAAAAACCGATTAGCGATTATTAAAAGTCAAAACAAAGCCTAAACAAACAACAACAAAAAAACACTTTTGTGGTCGCCAACATCGAAAAAACGAGGGACGTGTAAACAGAATTCGAATAAATAAATTTAAAAAAAAGAACCCACTCAATGCAGGGTGAGAGCTTGGCCACCTACGTCGCTTTCCGCGCTCACGGGATTATTTTCTTTTAAATTTGAGTTCTGTGTCCACGTTCCTTCTTTTTGCCATGTGGGAGACCACAAAAGTGTTTATATACAGGTTGTCCACAAATTATTCACCCCATAAAGAAATTAAATTAATAAAAACAAAACCGAAAACAGATATTGTATTAAACTGTAAAGTGTGAACTGCTTATTAATTAACTCAAAAAGTTGGTTTTTTTTTTTTTACAAAATTTCTGGTGATCATGCCATGGCCTCCACATGCGCCCCTTTCGTTGCTCGGAGAACATCCAGTCG
>JAHWFP010143612.1:113141-130405 GCA_023313725.1 Lithobius niger | reverse complement strand
TGGGACACTTAGTAGGAAAAGACTTGGAGAGCGGTTGGCGCACAAATGGAGAATAAGCAGAGGCCATATTGTCCCTAAGCCTTGCAAATACTGGAGGCTGTGATAACTGTCAAATTCAAATCCAGGCAACTGACAACAAGCAAGGATGTAACCAGAGACCTAATAGAACTTTGGAGGGCCTGATAAAGACAGTACGGGTACTGTTGAAAATTAGCAAGACAGTGTGAGTGTCTTCTTTGTGAAATTGAGCGCATTTGGAGGAAATAAGTCATTTGTAATCTTAACTTATATATTTAAGTGTTTTTAATGTTAGTAATTCTTTATTGTATGCAGAATTTGTGATGGCTGTCTCTTCTTTTCGCTGGTGATGGGGAGAACCTCTGACGAAGCTGAAGCACTTAAATTTCTCAAGAAACTTTTCCCACCTGAATCGCAAGGATATTATATCAGTGATATTTGGATGCAAGTATTTCTTACGAAGCATCGCGACGTCATTGGATTGGACACAAAGGCCTTGCGCACTTTCATCCTCCATCATCCTGACGTTTTTGAATTGGATAACAACGAGAGAGTTAGATTGTGTGATACTTCTACGTACGTATAATTTTTTCTGGAGTCGTATTGTAATTAATTTTCAATGTTACTTCTGCTTTTATGTATCTATAATTACTGTACATTGTGTAAGTTGACAATTAACCTCTTTGTGACCAGAGGTTTAGACGCACTTGTCAATGATGTAAGTGACACCCTACCAAGGACGTGCATACATCTTGCTGCCTTCAGTTCGTTTCAGCCTGGTAGCTTATCAATGGCTGGTTTTGTTAAATAGTTCGTTTTGTGGTTTTAGTGTAGATTTCGCAATAATGGCTGGTTGTAGAAGCCATTGCTTCATTGTCTTATTTAGTTGAATTAATGTGAAATCACAAACACTTACTCAAACTGGCTAAATACTGGCAACTGGCGATTACAGTGGTGTACAAACGACACTGCAAGTTAATTATGGTAGAAAATTAATTTTATAACACAAACACCACCAGCTACAAGAGAACATCAACACTTAAATTTTCGTAGACAATCCGGTCTTCTTCCTCAGCAGCACTAAAACCACGTAAAAATTGCTGTTGCTGCTACATAAAAAACATTTAATTGAAAATAGCTCTCTTCCAATTCTCTTTCTCCCACCCAACGTTCTGTACTGTCCGCCTACCTCATTTTTGGGAATGTTTTAAATTCCTACTGAAAAAAAAGTTTGGTGACAGCGGTGGGTTGGCCAAATACGTTGCCACCAGCTTTTTGTTTCTTACTGAGCTTTTTACATTCACAGGCACGTTCTTCGGTTACGTTTGGGCCAGTGGTTCACCAGGTGGGGGGGGGGGGGGGGCAAAGCAAGCTTTGGCAACTACACTCCAGCCCCAAGACCTGGGATGTTAGATTGGGTATGTTTGCTTCTGTCGCGCTTCCAGGGTACATCCTTATTTTTGATACACTTAAAGGCTTAAAAAAAACATTCACATTTGTGAACAGTCGTACTACTAGCCTAAGTGTAGCCTAACTGATGCTAGAAAGAGCCACTAATAACTGAATAAAGTAGTCCATTTATATAACCACAGTACTTAAAGAAATAAATGCACATCCTATTTCCTGAGGAAAGGACAAATTCACAATACCCTATAAGAGTTAGTGTATTGTTATCAATCTTATCTTGTTATCTTACCTTGTTGTTTTTGGCGTTTCCGAATTTCCCCACCCAACGTTCTGTACTGTCCGCCTACCTCATTTTTGGGAATGTTTTAAATTCCTACTGAAAAAAAAATTTGGTGACAGCGGTGGGTTCAGGAAGGTGACCTGAACTGAGAAATCCTTCACCGAAAATTCAAGTTGACCATTAGTGTATGTTCTTCGCTGGTGGTTTTAGGGTATTGTTTTTCCTGAAAATGTTAGTTGGATTTAGTGTAACTAGCTGTAACCTTTGTGGTAGCAACGCTTCTGTTGGAAGGACATTGTCTGAATTTAACAGATTGGTCAGCCTGTTGAAATGTACTGTGAAAATGCTCTGGCCGCTGGACAAAAGGCCTGAGTATGTATTTTGATTCAAAAAATTCAATGGAGATCTCCTTCAGTCCTTACTGCATAGCTAGGGAACTATGCATATAGCATCACATATTAGGCATCGGCATCAAGGTTTCCACTCGAACTGAACCTCCGTTTAAGACCAGGGAGCCTACTTGCAGGTTGCCTCTCCCAACACCAACTAACTCAAGTCCTTTAATCCAGCAGCTTTTTACCTACCAGAACAGTGGGATCTAGCCTAAGGCTTTACGTTACAGTACTGGCTAGCAGGTGCGAGCTGGTTCCGACTGGTTGAATAGTGGAGTAGGCTCACTGCCCGGCTGTTAGCACTCTTCCAATTCCCATCTTTAGTCAGTAATTGGGAGGGCGTCCAAGCAGCACATGTAACCGCAAGATGCACCGCGAATGTTGGCTAGTGTTGCATCTTACTGCACATAAATAACTGTTACAAAGTAAAGTTCTTTCTCTTTATATTTCGTGTTACAGTCTTGTACACAGTTTGAATTTGAAGCTACCGCTGCCTGCTGCCTCCGGTGTACATAGGCAAAACAAGAAAAGGAATTCGAACACAGCTCAGGCAACGTATTGGGAATGTAAGGAATAAAGCAGTTGGCAACGGCATTGCAGTCCTTTGCATGGAAAAGCAGCATGACGTGGAGTGGAGCAAATCGGAGACACTGATAAAATTGAACTCAAAATGGGACAACCATCTCAGATGCCTTTAGTCGATTGCGATTAAAATGCGTGAAAGCAGACAGATCTCGCTGATGAATTTCCAAGGCTGACTGCATCCAAATGTACCACACCTGATTGGGAAGGACTTGCAAGAGAAGCTCAATGCTAAGTGGAAGCTAGCGAGTCAGGAACGGCCAGCTGAATGCAGGAGGCAAGGATATACTGAACGCCCTACTGATACAGGTGGCAGCAGACAGCGGCAGTTACAAATTCGAACCGTGTACAAGACTAATACAAAATGCAAACTGAGTAACGACTAATGTGTACGGTACCTGATGAAGATTACAGAAAGTAGTTGAAAATTTGCACACAGTGGACTATCTTTCGTGTGAAAGTGTGCGTTTGTGATTGTAGAGTGAATTTTTTGAATCGATATAGTGTTTCACAGTAGAACTTGCTAGTATGTATTTATAATTGTTTATCTTGTGTTATTTCAAATATTTTTATCAAGACGCAAAGGTGAAGACAAATTTTAAAATGAAGATGTCTAATTCCTTCACAGTAACACGACAAACGGTTTATTCGACTTCCTCTTCTTTTTTTCAGCATGCTTGGATGATTTTCTTTTCCCAAAATCACAAAATCTGAATCTCGTCGGAAATTTTGCTTCCTCAGGAAAAGTACATGTTTACCACCACAGAAGAGAACACAATTATTGTTCCTCCGTTAAATTTTTGGCGAAAACCTATCACCTTCATCAGAACCACCACCAACAAAACTTTTTAAAAAGTTGTCACATCACACATTGAAAACGTTAGACCCAAAGGTGGCACTTTTAAAAATGCTAGACACTTGTGCCTCCTTTGGGACTGACGACTTTTTAAAAAATTTTGTTGGTGGTGGTTCTGAAGAAGGTGAAAGGTTTTCGCCGAAAATTTAACGGACGAACAATGTGTGTTCTCTTGTAGTGGTAAACATGTATTTTTCATGAAGATGTCTCCTAAATACCACTGTTATCTCCATTTGCCAATTTTTTTCTGTGTTACGCAGAGCACATTCTGCTGAAGTTTTAAAGTTAGCCAATTTTGGTTTCCCCCACCTTTAATATTTTGCATTCCGTTTACACTTGTTCTTGATTGCGAAATGGCAATTTTCTGTAGCATTAAGGTGAGATGCTTAGTCTAAGTCTTGACCATGCACTTTCATTTGAAATGCAATAATTACAGCAATTGGTAGCTTACTTTTGGCCGCGCAATTGAGCGAAATGAAAGAGGTTGAATACTCAGATGAATTTTGATTTTGTGTCTGTTTGTTGGTTGGTTTGTGTGTGTGTTATCTGTTTGGGACATGATAATGTTCACTATTTTGTTTTGATTTGTCTGAAATGTCATGACAAGGGAGCTTAGCTGCATGAAATTAAAAATTTCGGAGATGAAATGCATGCCTGAAATATTTTCGGATATATTCGGATTTTTCATTGGAATTGCTAGGCCTTTGCCGCTTTTTTATAGTGGCAGTAAGGGAGCCCTATCTACGAGGAGAGTGGCCCTGAGCACTGCATTAACGACAAAGCTGTTTGCCAGAAATACTACATTAAAAATTCATCTAGTGTGAAGGATGCAGAAAATAACAACAAAAGTTTAAAAAAAACACTACATGATTTTTGCCAATTTCAATTGTTTTGAAACAGCGCGGGTGCTCCTTTCGCCGGTTGCCGGTTGCCGGCTTGCCGCTTGCCGGTTTTTGCGGTGCTCCTTTTTTCACTCCTACAACAAATTACGTGTGGTAGCAGATCCAACCAGATGCACTTGTCATTTGCTTGCTTTCATGTTTGATTTGTTCGCATTTCCAGTGTTTGCCTCGTATTCAGGAATTGCCATGTAAGATACAGAAAATAAACTAATGTATTACATCATCTCTCTTTCGGCCGAGTAATATTGCTCTTCAGCACTCAATTACATGACTAGTGTGATTTAAGCTGGCTAATATTTCCTCATTAAATTCTGTTTCAGGACAATAATGGCTACTAGGAGAACCCCAGATTTGAAAGCAACAAAAGACTTGAAGTCGAGTTCTAAAAAAGGGGAGGATTTACCGTATCTCAAACGCCATATTAACAGGAAGGAAAATGAAGTATTACATGCACTGGCAAACTTAGTGTGTGAAAGGAGAACTGCTTTGCAAGTGCTTACGACAAGCCAATTAGCTGCAAGTATGTCCATGCTATCAGAAGAGCACCATCAAATCATCGGACATGGACAGAAAGCCTTGCAAAAGTTTTTGCAGAAACATTCTGACATTTTTACTGTGCACGGGGGCACAGTTTCCGTGAAGGCTGCTGTTGCCCAAACGTTGAAATATACTGATGAACTGGATACACCTATAGTAACGGATAACTGCTTGCAGCAAGTGTTAGGTACTGTAACTCGAGTCGTAGAAGGCTATGGTTTCATCATCACGACCAACGGGTGTAATGTGTACTTCAGTGCAAACGTCTTTGAAGGAGGCAATGCACAAGACTTAACAAGTCACGTGGGTATTGGAGACAAGGTGGTTGTTGATGCCGAAAAAAGTGGGCCAATGTACGCTGCCGAGTGGAGGGCAACAAAAGTGCGTAAAATTCGGCGTCAGTATTCATCTTCTCGGGATTCATGGAGTGGAAGTTGTTCCAGTTTGGATAAAATTGACCCTATCGAAAATCGATGGGTCTCGCTTGATTCCTTGAGCTCGGACATTTCCAAAAAGAGCACTCGGAAAAAGTCTTCGGAAAAACTACCCGTCAAAGACCGAGAACTCATAGTGTTTTTACAGAATCGTTTAAAAATGAAGAACAATACACTTAGTATTCAGAATTTAACTGGGCACCTGTCTGGGCTCCCAGCCCACCTCCACACCCACATCAGTGGTAAACGGGACGAACTTAAAACGTATATTGAAAAACATGAGTCGTACTTCCATTTACAAGGTGATGTGGTGTCTTTAAACAATGTTACAATTCTGCCAGAAGATGACAGAGAAAGTGAAACCAGTGAAACAAGTTCCAGCAGCAATTTTAGTACCGAGGAGCCTGTACCCAAGGTAAAGACCAAAGTCAAAGGAAAAGTACTTAGCACAGATAATTCTGGAAGTGGTATTATTATATTAACTACCGGTGAAATGGTTCACTTCACATCTTCATTTACTAGCTTTGGCACTAAAAAACCATTTAGTGCCAACGACATTGTCATTTGCAATGTGATTTTGGATAAAGATGACTGGAAGGCAACTAATGTGTGGCACCAGACATCGCCATCCTCCAAAACTTGCTTTACAACGATCGAGGCTCCTCAAGTAACGGGTTATCGTGGTAAAATAGTGTATATTTATCCGACGTATGGCATCATACGACATGGTGCGACAGACGATGAAAATATTTACTTCCATAAAGATGTTGTGGTTAGTGATTACGAAGTGGACTGTTTAGGGGACATTTTGGCCATTGGTGACGAAGTTCTGTGTGATGCTGTGAAAGTCACTAATTATACGTGTGGATATCGCGCATTACGTGTAATTCCTCTGGATGACAAAGATGATAGCTTCCAAGTGGTTTCACGTAAATCTACTAAAACGGGTGCCCATTCCACCGACACTACATGGTCTACGGTGCTTAAAACCCCCAGAACACCTTCAAATATAGCGCTGCCTGTGAATACCACCGGTAACCCACTTGAAGAAGTTTATGTTTCTGACGATGAGTGGGATACTAATGAAGATGGAGATGATGAGAGGCTTGTAAATTGTTCTGGTCGGGTAGTAAGTTTAAAACAAAACTGCGGATTCATTCAAAGAGGAAAGACGCAGTCATTTAAAGATCCAGAAAATGTCTATTTCAATAATCTATCTTTTTACACTGAAGGGAGCCAAAAAGTAACCAATTTATTAGACGTTTTGTGTCCAGGGGATGTTGTTTATTATGATGCTGTTCGTGGTTATGATAACGCCTCATGTAAATGGAGGGCAGAAGTAGTTTGGAAGGAGGGTGTTCACAGACGAGCAGACTCTACTGTTGAGGATGAAATACTTTTAGAGCGTGAAGGAAAAGTGATTAAAATTTACCCTTCAAAAGGGTTGATTTCTTTTGGTTCCCATCCATACTTAGACAGAGTATTTTTTAGTAAGGATGTGTTCTTTCACAACGGGTTACGTCATTGGAACCTTGCAGCCGTTTTGAAGGCTGGCGATACTGTTATGTTTGATGCACAACGGGATGTTGCGGGTCAGAACACAAAATGGAAAGCATCGCGTGTTTGGGTTGAGGAAAAGTCACCCCATCAACAGTTAACTGGGAATAAGTCTGCTACCGGTAAGAATTTGGATCCAATTGATGAACAGTTTTTGCTTGCACGTGATGGTCAAATTGCGGCTGTGTTTCCATCAAAAGGGGTTATAATGTTTGGCCCCCAGGCATATTTTGAAGAAGTGTTTTTTACTGTAGATGTGTTCTATGATAATGGCAGTACTGTGCATAACTTGCAGCAAGTTTTGAAAGTTAATGATAAGATCACATTTGACGCAAAGGTAGATCGACCTGAGCAAAGGACAAAATGGAAAGCGTTATTAGTATGGAAAGGTCCACGCCCAAACATCAGTTCTGCTGCTCAGAATCATTTTAATCTTCGTGACTTTCTTCAGCCATATATTCCTGATTTGTACAATTCAAATGAAACAGAAGACCACAATGTTGAAGTTATTAACACACGTGGGAAGACCATTCTACATATTCCAGGCTTAAAAATACCACCTCCTGCGGCTACTCGGTCGAGACGCAACAGCAGTGAATCTGACAAAAGTAGCAGTTCAGCTCCACCCACCAAACAGAAATTGGTAACTGCACATAGTACAGCAAACATTAAGCAGGCCGATATGCCCCCTAAAATTGATTTACATGTAAGTATTGCTGGTAATGCTGATCGTAATACTACAACAAAGCCTGTTATTGACAAACTTGATAAAATTGCAACAAAATTAGTGAATTTGCCTAGTGGCAATGCAACAGGAAACTATCCGGTAGTTCCTGCAATGCCCAGTGTCTCAAGCCCTGCGTTAATGAATTATAGACTGACAACTGACAACCTTTTTAGCGCTAAAAATGAATCGAGTGAAAGTGCTTGTGTCACCAGAAGCAGTATCAATTTAGAAAACTTAGACGTCTACAGTTCTAGTGATTCATTGAAAATAGCAAATTCTCCACATTCTGTAATGAATAAAAAATTAAGTGTAGAAACTGTAAGAGAATCAACTAAAGTCTCTTCCGTCTGTGTTCCGTCATTGACAGCTACTGAAGCACCTGTTGTAAAAGTTATTGATAACGATAAAATCGTACTAGAGTCTGCCTTTGGGAGGACTGGATCAATTGTAGCACTGCAGCAGAATTTTGGTGTTATTACTACAACAGTCGGTGAAAAGGATAAATTTGAAAGTGTGCAGTTATGTTTCAGTTTTGACAATGTTTTTGTTAATGGTGTTCGTGCAACAGCGTCTAATTTTACAGTTGGGGAGACTGTTTACTTAAATGCAATCAAGTATCTTTATGGTGGTAGTGATTCTGCAAAGTGGGAAGCCATAATGGTGTGGAAGGGCAGAAAGCCAAAACTTCTAAGCGTAAGCAGTGGAAGCGGTTCTCCTCTAGAGAGCCCTGCTAGCCCCTCTTCTTCTGTTGATAATGACTTTGATGTAAAGCTGACGAGAAACGTCAATAAATTTCTGGCAGATCCTCAGCCAACAGAACTCCGCATAAACAGATCTCTTCCCTCTGTTGACACTCGACAAAGCAGTACTCCTTTATCGTCGGAGACAAATATTTCTAACATGATGGTAGCAGGTGTGGAACAAGAATCTTCATATAGACCTACCGTGCTTGATCAAAATCTCAGCTGTAACCCGAGGGCTGATTTAAGCTGTGAGCAAGCCAGTCCAGTTCAGGGTGATATTGATGTTCTTCTTGACGACTTCACTATGGAGGAAGATATGGCATTAGAGGAAATGCTTAGCAAAGAAATTGAAGCATTAGTTGAGCCACACACTTGTGGTGCGAAAGAAAATGTTAACACATTGGGTGTTTTAAAACAAGAGAAGAGCTCTCCACGTAATTTAAGTTCGGGTAGCAACTTTGCATTGGCTGATGAAAAAGAGTCAGAGAGGAAAGAATTGGTTCCTTGGGACGACGATACTCCTCAGGAAAGCTGGATTTCTCTTGGTGATACATCTGACAAACTAACTGATCAAGAGTTGGAAGACAAGACCATCCTTGCTCTTGAAGTTAAGAAGGTAACAGGATTGGCTGATGTTCCACAACCTTCAGTTGATCAACCATTGGCCGAAAGTAGCGCACAAGACATTCAGCATTCAGACAAAAGACAGTTTCCATCAACATCAGAAAATTTATCGGCTGTCAGTGAGCGTATGAGATCATTATGGCCATTCCTTGTTGACCAGGCCGCAGGAAGTTCTACGCTGCCCGAAAATGTTACACCATTTCCAACTTCAATACCAGCCCATTCCATACCAGTCAGTGGTTCTGTTGACTTTTCTCATTTGTGGTGTCCTTCTCAAATTCCAGTAAGTAATTTTTTGTTCAATTTTGGGGGAGGGAAAATAGATAAATGTTAGACTAACAGTAGCAGGGACAATTTGGACCCCTTCAGAGGGAATTTGCCTATTAACAGCCCTGGCAAACCTACAACCCACCCCAATTAAAAAAATGCTTTAAGTTCAGAATCATGAATAACGTAGTTACACCCCCGTTTTAAATTTTAATTTTTCTGCTGAAAGTTTGTTAAAAGCTTCATACATATAAATTACTTGTACATTTAGCAATTTTATTCCCGAATGTAGTTTCCCACTTGACAGTGATTTGTCTAAATCCAGTCAGCTCCTTAACTCGAAGTTTGCATGCGTGCTTCCCTCCTATAAAAGAGCCGAAAGGGCGAAAGGGGCCATATTTTATTCTCAAGTTCTTGTCGTGTACACACGTCTGCTTTTCCCACACTACCTTCGAAATAACTCGAAAAATTAAAAACAAAGCTACCTACGAAAGCAAGATGGCGAAAACTAGAGGCACCCCGTAGCCACCTTTCCAGAAGAGTTCTTCTCTGCCCTCGGCTGCTTCTTTGGCTCCTTCTGCTGCTGTTGACCCTAATTCTATCATCAACCTTTCGTCTACTCAACCTGGCCTGTCTGACAGTGTTTCGTTGTCTCGCCGCCTTTCACGCCGTGATTTACCCCGATGATATTCTTCATCAGCATCCCCTTTTGCGGCGGCATCCAGCTGTAACAAAGCCGCTCATCTCCAGCGATTGGCTTTGGCTCGCCCAGACCTCCTGCCACCATTCCAGCTAGTGGCCCAACTTTTCTACGATTAACACTACGACCACCTCTTCTTTTCCTTGTGTTCAGGACTGCTGATAAAGCTAATTCACTTGATCTCCAACAGCTTTAATCTGACCTTTGCAAACTCAAAGCAATTAAATTTTTTTTAAATAATTTTTTTGAGCTTTAAGTCAGCCGAAGCAATTTAATGCTCGTGTGGCTGAACCGGTTCAATTTTCAACATTACCAGACTTTTTTGAAAAGAAGAAATAACCCGGGCAAATTGAAGCTCAAAGTCAAGAACCAGAAACAAATTAAGAAACCAAAGCATAGGAGACATGACGTCCCTTTGGATCTTTCTTCTTGCTCGTTTCGTCGTTCACCTAAGCCTATACTGCTTCTAACAATCAGCCTTTGTCCAAGGATGAAATTAATGAGCTCCTTAATAGGGCTAAACGCCGTATTGATCACCTTTACCATTCTTCCCCTGGTTCTGCAGAAAATCTTTCTTACGTCCATGACTGGATCGACGCCACAATCTCTTGCAAGCGCTAGCGTTCCCCATCTTTCGCTTCAATTACAAAATGACACAGATCTCCCATGTGGCAATTTTCGTCTGGCGAAAACCGCTCCTGTTCTTCAAACCTACACCATTTTTGTTGTATTTTCGTTCCTGAAGGCGAAAGCTGCTTCAACAGCAATAGACATCACTCATGCAACCCCTAAACAAGATAATGGAGAATTCACATTTCAAAATGGAAACATTGGAATCTATTCGCCAAGCTCGTTTTTGGGCCCTGACACTTTGACCGATTTTCCGTACCTTCCGTAATGCTACGAAGCCAATGACTGGACAATATCAATACATCATTCAGTACACTATCTCTTCCATTTCATGCACAACAGAAAGTCTTCGTGTTCTAAGGCATGCCTTTCGGCCGAAATGCTGGCCCCAGAATTTTCTCTTTAATACTCAAAGCAATCCTGGCTTACCTTTGCCAGATCAAAATCCCGGCAAAGGCTTACCTCGACGACTGGCTTATAAAACCATGAAGTCCAAGTCTTATCACAGTAAATCGACATTACACGTCAAATCTTCTTAACAACTTGGGCTTCGGAATAAACAAAGAAATCTCGACCAACTCCTGCCCAAGACTTTGTGCTTCCTGGACGTGTCATTCAACCTCTCATATGTGGATACCCTCTGTCAGTCGAATAGAAGACCTTTCTACACTATCAAAATCCTTTTTCAGCAAAAAGCCTTACTCATCGACAGAATAAAATTACAAGGGCGAAACAAATACGGTTTCAGCAAGCGAAATAGCAGAAACTTCTGCTTGTTTGGGGTTCCATTTTACTGAATGGTTGACACCCAGGCCTAGGACAATTTTTACCAATTGATCATTTAATATCAAATAACTCTCACCCACAAATTGTTCTAATTGATATTAGAATAAAATTGTCTAATCGGGAACTGGACTCCATGGCAAATCTTGTCCCTTACGGAAGATGGCTAACCAGACACTTAGGGAAAGCGACTGCATCTGACAAACACTATGCAGCCAGTAAACGAAACTTTCCCCTTCAAATCTCTACTCTGGTGGTCAGACGTTCATGTACTCTCTCAAACAGTCCCGCTTCATGAGCCCCATCCGGGCCTTAACGTCTTGACAGATGCTTCATTGACAGTTGGGGAGCATATATAGGAGGTCACTAAATTTCAAGCCAATGGTCGAAGAAGTATCAAGACGACATAAACATTCTCAAACTATAAGCTGTTCTCTAAATCGGTCTAAAACAATTTCAATCCCTCGTGTCAGGGAAGATTGCACAGATTTAAGTTGACAAACCACCGCCATAGCCTATGTATGGAAGGAAGGAGGAACGAGATCCAGAAAACTCCACAGTGTAACCTCAGAAATTTTCTGACTTTGCATTCGTCTAACATTCGTCTAAAACATTCCAGGGAGTCGTAACAAACTCCCTTTTAAGACGTCACCAACTACTAAGGCTGTACCGATCAGCATTTTTTCTGCCGAACAGATTCCGATCCGATCAGCCACAAATTGATTGGTGTACCGATCCGATTTAACTAAACCGATCGCTACCGATTTTTAACAATTTTTTTTTCTTCTGGCTTACACAAACTTGTAGGCTAACAAATTTGTAGGCTAATGCAAACATTGGAATATGTTTATTTTATCCAAATAAAAGTAAATATTTGTCTGTTATTAACCTCAGCCTAATAGGCCTAGCCTAAATTAAAACAAAAGGTAACAAAACATGCGGTGAAATAGAATTTATTTATTGTCAAGGGCCTGGCAACAATCGAAAATTAGGTTTTAGTTCGCCGAACCGATTTTTGCCGATCAGCACAAAATCTGCCAAAATCTGTTCGGCTAAATCTGTTCGGTACAGCCTTACCAACTACCATCAGGAGAGTGGACCTTAAAGACATCCATTTTTGTTCTGATATCACTACTTTGATTGGCTGAAACTTGGCGGGTTCTTTCACCCTTGTTGGTTTTGTTTCTGATATAACATACACGAGTGGGATTAACTTAAGCGGCTCTAGTAAACATATGTTTACTAGAGCCGCGTAAGTTAATCCCACTCACAATTTACAGACTCAAACTTAATACTATATTATAGTATTACGTTTGAGTCTGTAAATTTTTACCTAATACAGACATATGATGAGGTTTAAAGCATTCAAAAGGTATTAATCACACCTTTCCAATGCTTCAAACCTCATTTGTTTATCTATATTAGGTCAAACGTTACGGACTGGAATTTAGTACTATGTATGCTTATCACACTGTTCGCAACAGGTATGTAATAGTTTTATTGTGATTTTTTTGCTTAACCGTTACCTCTACAAAAAAATGATTGGATTTCTTCCCTTGAGGTTTTAAAGTTGTCTAGAGCCGACCAGCTGTTTAACCCGGTTTGTGCATACGCGTTGCGTAGTCCCTCTATAAAAGTGTCCAGGCGAGACGCCCTGCCATCCTTTTTCCTCCAGCGTGCACCGGTACACTCACACTTCGCCTTCTTCCTGGACTTCGCCCGGTTTCGCCAGCTTCACCTCCATTCGCCTTCTACGTCTTCGCCAGTTCAAGACTGCCTCAAGCGAAGATCGTCTTCGCTATGGCCTGAATGAACCAAGACTATACCGAAGGACTCTTCGCCCAAGATGTCTTCTCCTTCACCACCAGTTCTCCTCACGACGACCCGGACAATATCGTCAGCCCGTCGCCGTCCAACCTTCTGCCTCACTCCTGCTGCGGTTTTCGATTGATCATCTCACTGTCATTGAATCAACCTTCCCGCAGCCATCTCAGATGTCACTTCCTGTCACCGTCCATTTGCCACTTCGCCCCCATCAGCTGCCACCTCGGCTCCTGTTGTAGGATAATCTTACGCCGTTCGTCTGCCATACTGCTAGCCAATCGACTAACCGTCTGCCGCTACGTGCGTGCCTTCACACCACCATCAGCATCGCTAACAACACAAATCTCAGATATGGCTTAATCTGTTGTTGCGTTTGGTTTCTTTCTCCTCGCATTTTATCTACGAGTTCAAGCCTTTTTATTGTCAACAAATAGATTTTTTTCTGCATCACGCAAAAGACACTGGTTCACGTATTAGGCTCAATCTGTTATGTGCGTTTTCCTCAACCTGCTTCATTCATTGACGTGCCAGCCTGTCTTTCATCCCTCACTGCCTGCTGTCCCTCACTGTCCACTGCCCGCAGCTTCCTGTCAATGTCAAGAATTGGATTTTTTATTGCATCACACAAATCTAATCGACACTGTTTTCCCAGATTAGGCTTAATCTGTTGTTGTATGCGTTTTCCTCAATCTGCTTAACCTTTGACGTACCAGCCTGTTTTCATCCTTCACTGCGTACTGTCCCTCATGTAGACCCATAAGTCAAATTTTTTTTGCCGGACGGCCGGCTTGTCACCAGAATTCGGCCGAGATTAGGCTATTCAGATTTTTTCCGGCCGAGATTAGTCTGTACGATTATTCAGCCGAGATTTGGCTAATCTTAGGCTGAAAACAAAACTTTTACTTTTTGCTCATTTGAAAATGTCACATGGTCTACTGTGAAAATTCATTTTAAAGTTGAAAAATCACCTTATATCAATGCTTATTTTCACAATCACACGAAAAAACAACAAATTTCCGCAAATTTTCGATAGGCAGCAGTCCTGGAGGTGGAATGGCTCAGGCGACTATCATCTTCAGGCTCCACAACAACACAGATCGCTACTTCGTAACGACCGTTCGTCTGCTTCGAAAATTGGGCGCGGCCTCCGGTATTTGTTGGGCACGTTGCGAATCTGGAGCGCGGTTGCCGTTATTCGTTGGGTTTGTCGCCCATTTCTCACGCAGCCGGCGATCGAGTTCTCCACGCATTAGAAACTGAATTCCAGGGTTTGAGGGTCCACTGCATGAAACGACGCCTACTCCCAGATTAGGCTTAATCTGTTGCTTGGTTCATTTTCTTCTCAAGTTCTGCTTCACTCAAAGAAGACAAGTTTCTCCCGTCTGTCCTTCACACCTCTCGTTGCTGCTATTCAAGACCAACGCCTCTCGTACGCAGCTCCTCAAACCTGTTGCCCTTCGCTGTCTGCCCTACGGCTCCAAACAGTCGTCCCATCCGAGCCACCGCAGCTCCTCGGATTGCCGCTTCAAGCTCCCCATACACTGTCCTTTGCCGCCAGCAATTGAAACCTTGACGATCGTCTGTCGCCAACCATACTCCGCAACTCTTTCGGACCGTCGTCTTCTGCTAACCACTGTCTGCAGCCCTTTGAGTCTGCTGCACTTCTCTTCGCCGCCTGCAATTTTCAACTCTCCCAGACTACCGGCTTTTTTCTACCTGCCGTCTTCAGTCCTCCACGTGTGCTACAGTTCGCTTAGAATTTGCTGCACTTCGCCTCTGATCCTGCCGCTGGGAGCTGTTCAATTTGCCGTACTTCACCTCCTTATTTTGAAGCTTCCTACCAATTGCACTTCATAGATGGTTACCTGCACTCATCGAGACCGTCATCCTTGCAAACCGTCATTCAAAACTCTTTAGAACCAGCCCTTCGCCCTCCATCATCCAGGGCTGGCCGGTCTGTCATCTGTCACCACCTGTCACTTATGACACTTCCTGAAGTCCATCCGTAATCGCCCGTCGTTTGCAACTTCTCGCGACTCTGTCTTCCATCCCTGCCAATCACTCACATCTTGTGGCGTCCAACAACTCTAATGCAGTGCTCTCTTTTGCCGGTCACCATTGCAGCCACCAGCACCTCCGTTTTCGCCTTCAGCCAGCGCTGTCCATGCCTCGGCCTACTGACACTGCGAAGAGCCTCTTGCGCCTTCCGCTTCACTCCACCCATTCCCCAGACCGTCGTCCCCTGCTATGCCTTCACCGCCGTGTCCGTGGCTCTTCTAAATTGCCGTTTTCACCGCCTACCAAATCGCAGTGACCCCCCCCCCTTCCTTTGCAGCTCATGGTTGATGTTCTCTGTGACAGCCGCCCATCCTTGAAATCCGGCTGTCTGAAGCCTTCTGATCACCTTCGGCTATTGTTTACAACTCTCCATGACTAAAATTGTTTCACCACCTGTTGTCTACAACCACTGTACATTACCGCCCTTCGCACTCGCAGCCGTTTAAAGCTCATTGACTCCTTCGTCCTTCATCACCAACCACTCACAGCTCTCCTCCACTCCCATTCCTTGCAGCCGATGGTCGAAGTTCCTTCTACCTATCGCCTGCCGTCCGAAGCTCTTCCAGTCATTGAAACGGCCGTCATTATAATCCAAAGTCCGTCGGTACCCATCAGCTCCTCCTTCCAATTTCTATGAACATCATCACAGAGCATGTTCGACTGTGCTTCTTCTCACACAACAAAATGTTGGTGTCAACACTATTTCCTTTTTTCTATCCGTAGGGCCACCATCACGGAGTTAGCCCAATCGTCCTCCAGCCGGCCTTGGGTTCCCCCCCACCGCTCCTCATGACCGTCATCATGGAACCTGCTCTACAGTCCTCCACCAAGTAATCCGGACATCAGGATTAACTCGTTGCCTTCGCCTCTACCTGCGGAATCGGCTCCTTCTCTCCTGGTAACTTCGCCACTATCGTACGTCCACGGCTGAAGACTGTCTTCATTCATGGCAAAACTTGGGGCCACACCGAAGGACTCCTCTCCAAACATGACTTCTCCTTCGCCTGCTTACCCTCCCCCTGTCGATCCTGACCTTTTCTGGGTCTGCCCGTCGCTGTTTCCTTCACCAACAACAGCATCAGTCTATTCGCCCGCTGCATTGTCTTTGCAGTTCAAGCTAACAACCTTCGAAGACCCTCTTCTCTCATGGCAAGACTTCGCCAAGGAACTCCTCACTCAACAAAGCCTCTCCTTCATCTCCAAGTCCATCACCTGTCGATCCTGACATTCCCGCAAGTCCGGCGTCATCACCTCCACCACCTACGGCCTCCGCCTGTCGACCCTGACATTTTTGTTGACCCGTCGCAGTAGCCTTTACCACCAACAGCATCGGCCTCTTCGCCCGCTGCGTCGTCTTCGCCGTTCAAGCCATCAATCGTTGAAGACCCTCTTCGCTCATGGCAAGATCTTAGGCTTCGCCAAGGAACTGCTTGCCCAGCTGAGCCTCACCTTCTCCACCACCTTACTAATCCCAACGGCCACCATCAGGGAATCTGGCCTATCACACTTAGTCGGCCTTCAACTCCAACTTCCACTTCTCCAACTCCCACATCATCATGGAGACAGTCATCAGAATGGAGCCCACTCCGCTTTCTCTCGTCCACCCTCGACTCCTCTTTCAGGCCCTCATCGCCGTCATCAAGAAGTTCATTCTGCCGTCTCTCGTCAGTCTTCGGGTCCTATTTCCCATCCTTCAACATGTAGGCCATTTGGCCACCTTTAGTCAACCTTCCTGTCCACATACCGTCAACAATGAGTCCATTCTCTCCCATGACCACCAGCATGAACAATGTCGGCTGGCCCTGGTGACCTGGTCGACCTTAAAGTCCTCCGACCCGTCATGACTTCCAGCACGCTATCTATTCTGATGCCGCTCACCGGCTTTAAGCTGCATTGCGTCCTCGTGACCGTCGAGAAGAAGTACGCCATACCATTTTCTGTCG